>JAWQEG010005745.1:0-25961 GCA_033782935.1 Petrolisthes cinctipes | reverse complement strand
GAGCGTTATTCCACAGCCTGATGATTTGTGTGTCCTCATTCCCAAAGTCATTACGACCTTTGTCCCGTTGTTTCAAAATAAAGCTGTCACATTGCAATATTCTTTATCTTCGGATCCTCTCTTCGTTTTTATGGATCAGCATCGTATTCGCCAAGTCATCAATAATTTACTGAGTAATGCGTTGAAGTTTACGCCAAAAGCGGGCTTGGTGATGGTCAAGGTTGGAGAAGATGTCACGAATGCTGATCGTGTGATGATTTCTATTTCTGATACGGGCGTAGGGATACGGCCTGAACAACTTAGTCAAGTTTTTGAGCGGCTTTATCAGATCAGAACCAATAGTTCGCCTGCTGTGGCTGGCTTGGGACTCGGGTTGTTTCTTAGTCAACAATTGGTCAAATTACATGGTGGAGAATTGACGGTCAACACGAAAAACCAATAAAGTCAACATATTTTTTTTTGTCTATTCGTGTGTGTGTATTTTTTTTTTTTTTTTTTTTTTTTTTTTTTTTTTTTTTTACCAACCAACCTACCAAAACACACTTAGGCTACCCTGGTATGGTACTTTATTCTACCCATTTATTACTACAAAACAAATAGCCTGAGTCAAACAAATCATCCATTAACTACCTATACAGTAGAGGCATAATTATCTATCTATCTATCTATCTATCTATCTAGAGAGAGAGAGAGAGAGAGAGAGAGAGAGCAGAGAGAGAGAGAGAGAGAGAGAGATACAAACACACTGAGTGAGAGACGGATACACACAGAGAGCGAGAGAGAGAGAGAGATAGGGCCACACACACAATTATATATATATATATATTATATATATAAGAGAGAGAGAGAGAGAGAGAGAGAAGAGAGAGAGAGAGAGAGAG
The DNA here is from genome assembly GCA_033782935.1 of Petrolisthes cinctipes. Taxonomy (NCBI): domain Eukaryota; kingdom Metazoa; phylum Arthropoda; class Malacostraca; order Decapoda; family Porcellanidae; genus Petrolisthes; species Petrolisthes cinctipes. The sequence goes on along the minus strand of JAWQEG010005745.1, from coordinate 25,080 downwards.
ACATGACATGGCAACAGTGGCACTTCAAACTCTCTCCACCATTCTGAATAGGCAATACATCTATCCCCACACACACACACACACACACACACCAAACTTGGCAACGGACGGTGGCTGTGAAATCGGTGTTTGGGGGAAACTATTGCATCCATCCATAAATTATCGTATGGGGCGGTAAAGGAGGATGAATGATCAATGGGGGGCAGGGGGGGCGGGGGGGAGGGGGAGGGGGTCAGGGGGGAGGGGAGAGGGAGGGAAGGGGGATAATAAATGGATAAAAGGGGCCCATGTGGCAAACGTACCGAAAACAACAACAGAAGAAAAATAAAAAAAAAAGGTCAGGAGAAAGAAAAAACACCCATATAATATCGTGAAAGGCTTATCTATCTTAAGTGGGTTAGGTTAGTTTCACTTTTGTTACATTGGAGTGCCATGATTCCTCCAAAGTATGCCAGGAAACAGGACCAAATGAACAAAAATAATGGTGTTCTGTTGTTGCTTGGAATAGTTTGGAGGATTCGGTTGCTTCAGATTTACCAACACTGCACTTCCACCCTAACATCCTGAAAAAAAAAAAAAAAAAAAAAAAAAAAGAAGAAATGGCCAAGAAAAAAACAGGTCAGGAGAAAAACATACATCTATTTAATATCGTAAAGGCTTTATCCTAATATCCTGAAACTGCCATTGACTCGCTAGGTTACTTGAGAATTCCTAACCACATCTTACAAATGAAGTCGTGATCAATATATTATTATAGTCTTTTTCAATTCAAAGGTATTCGAATCGATGCACTCAATAATTATGTGTGAGAGAGAGAGAGAGAGAGAGAGATGGGGATGGAAGTGTGGGAGTAATATATATAGCCTTCAGTATATTAAAAAACTCTTAAGTATTATGTCTACCTATCGTATTATTATTACAATATCTCAGTCACCTCATTTGGATGCCGTATATAATTATTAAGGTTAAGGGGACCGTGATTGATGTAGTCGGAAAATTGGAGATAAATGAGTCCTTCAAATATTGCCACGAAACACCATCTATAGTGACGGAGCTTGTTTCGTGGCATGGTCAGGAGGAATCAGACAGAGGCCATCAATTTTCATACACGATCACACAGGGTCCTTAAAATGTAAAAAGTTTGTGTAGGAATTAATTTTCAGTGATGTAGTCAACTATAAGAAGCAAAGAGTAAGGCCTCCTCTCATTCTATATCCATTTATTCTATTTCCATTTAGCCACCGTACGTAAGAAACCAAATGATGTAAAAATTAACCGCAGACAGGACAGAATAAGTGGAAGAAAATTGAGGCAGAGACAGAACAAAAAAAATAGATTTACATTAATTTTAGAATATGAAGGTCATGTAAGGAATCAAAATAAACCGTGACACAAAAAGGAAGAAAAAACAGGTATAATATAAAAGGAGACTAAGACTGCACTAAACCCAACAACTGGAGAAAGAGAAGGAAAGGAAAGGAAGAGATAAGGATGAAGAAACCCAGGCAACAACATGATATAGTAGAGAGAGAGAGAGAAGAGAGAGAGAGAGAGAGAGAGGCATGAAAAAGATTGAGGGCAGGCAGGCACACACACACACAGACGAAAAGAGAGAGGCATTATAAAGATCGAGACACACACACACACACACAGAGAGAGAGAGAGAGAGAGAGAGAGAGAGAGAGAGAGAGAGAGAGAGAGAGAGAGAGAGATAGCGTGGAAAATTTCTCGTCTATGTCATTCCCTTGTCTCATCATTCCTCATCACACAGGGAGAAAGAAGGGACGGAGGAGGGGAGGAAGATGAGGAGGAGGGATGAAAATGGAGGCGGGAGAAATTAAGAAGATATGGAAGAGAGAGGAGAGGGATAATGGAGGGGAAGAGAATTTGTGGTGGAATATGGAGGAAAAATAAGGGAGATGGAAGAATATGGGGGGAGGGGAGAGAAGATGGGGAGGGGGGGAGAAGTGGGGAGGGGGAGAGAAGAAGAAAGTGTGGGGAGGGGAGAGAAATGAGGGGGAGAGAAGAGAATAAAGTGTGGGTGGGGGGAGAAGAAAGTGTGGGTGGGGGGGAGAAGCAAGTGTGGGTGGGGGGAGAAGCAAGTGTGGGTGGGGGAGAGAATAAAGTGTGGGGAGGGGAGAGAAGTGGGGAGGGGAAGAGAAAAAAATAAAGTGTAGGTGGGGGGAGAGAAGAAACTGTGGGTGGGGGAGAGAAGAAAGTGTGGGGAGGGGAGAGAAGTGAGGAGGGAGAGAAGAATAAAGTGTGGGTGGGGAGAAGAAAGTGTGGGGAGAGAAGAGAATAAAGTGTGGGTGGGGGAAGAGAAGAAAGTGTGGGTGGGGGAGGGAGAAGAGAAGGGGAGGGAGAAAGAAAATAACAGAGGAGGAGAATGAGGAAAGGAAGAAATACACAACAAAGATATAGGGAATGACGAAGGGAAGAGAAGAGAAAAGAAGAGAAGGGGATGGGAGGGGAGGGAAGAGAAGGGGAGGGGAGGAGAGGGTAGGGAAGGAGAGGAGGAAGGGAAGGGAAGGGAAGGAGAGGGAAGGGAAGGAGGAAGGGAAGGAGAGGAGAGGGAGAGGGAAGAGGAGGGAGGGGAGGAAGAGGAGGGGAGGGAAGGGGAGAGGAAGGGAGAGGGGAGGGAGGGGAGGAAGAGGAGAGGAGGGGAGGGAAAGGGAGGGAAGGAGGAGGGGAGGGAGAGGGGAGGAGAGGGGGAACAGAGAAGAGAGAGAGAAATGGGGCAAGAATCAGAGGAAATATGGAACGGAGACTCGGGATACGGAAAGAGGGGTAATAAAGAGAGGAAGATAGTGAACCAATACTCCATATATTCTTTCTCTTTCTTGTCTTCCTTTTACACACACACACACACATTCAATCTTCTTCCTTCCTTTATTTCCCCCCTACATTTTTCCTTGTCTTCCTTTTACACACACACACACACACACACATTCATCTTCTTCCTTCCTTTATTTCCCCCCTACAGTTTTTTCTTGGCCTTCTCCTTTTACACACACCACACACACACATATTCATTCATCTTCTTCCTTCCTTTATTTCCCCCCTACATTTTTCCTTGTCTTCCTTTTACACACACACACACACACATTAATCTTTTTCCTTTCTTTATTTCCCCCAACTTCTTTCTTGTCTTCCTTTTTACACACACACATTCATCTTCTTCCTTCCTCTATTCCCCTCCTACATTCTTTCTTGTCCCTCAACATTCTTTCTGTCTTCATTTTACACACACACACACATTCATCTTCTTCCTTCCTCTATTTTCCCCCTCCCTATATTCTTTCTTGTATTTCTTTTACACACACACACACATTCATCTTCTTCCTTCCTCTATTTCCCCTCAACATTCTTTCTGCTTTCTCTCCTACCCGGAAAAGGAAAGATATGACACAGAAATAAAGAAAAAAAGATGAGAAAAGAAAGAGAGAACACAGATCAGAGGGCAAACACAGGATACAAGAACGAAATAAAAAAGGGATAAAAGAGAGGAAAAAGAATAACAATAAAGGAAAATTACTTGAATATATAATAAAGAGAAAAGGAAGAATAAGAATAAAGATAAAGAAGAAGTACTTGGATAGATAATAAATAAGTACAATAAAGAGAGGAGAAGTAGAATAAAGGAGAATTACTTGATAGATAATAAAGACGGAAAGAAGAATAAGAATAAAGAAGAGAGAGGAAGAATAATAATAAAGGAAAATTACTTGGATAGATAATAAAAGAGAGGAGAAGAATGAGAATAAAGGAGAGAAGAGGAAGAATAAGAATAAAGGAGAGAGAGGGGAGGAAGCAGAATAATGGAGAATTACATGGATAGATAATAACAATGACAGGAGGATCACAAACAAGTAAAGAGATGGTGGGGGGAAATCAAGGAGGAACATTATCAATCAGCATCGTCACTAAAACTCAAATAAAACAGACGTCCCATGATCCTCGCACCCATTAGGCCTATGTATGTGGGTAAGGGAGCCTGTGATGTAGTCAGAAAATTGGAGTTATTCGAGTCCTTCAAATATTGCCACGAAACGCCACCTATATGGAAGGAGCTTGTTTGTTTTCATGGCGTGGTCAGGAGGAATCAGAAGCCTCTACTAGTTTTCATACACGAAACAGAGAGGAAGGGAGGGATAAGGAGGAGACAGAGAGGAAGGGAGGGAATAAGGAGGAGACAGAGAGGAAGGGAGGGAATAAGGAGGAGACAGAGAGGAAGGAGGGGATGAGGAGTAGACTAAGAGGGAGGGAGAGAATAAGGAGGGGACAGAGAGGGAGGGAGGGAATAAGGAGGGGACACAGAGGAAGGGAGGGAATATGGAGGGGACACAGAGGGAGGGAATAAGGAGGGGACACAGAGGGAGGGATTAAGGAGGGGACACAGAGGGAGGGAATAAGGAGGGACACAGAGGGAGGGAATAAGGAGGGGACACAGAGGGAGGGAGGGAATAAGGCGGGGACACAGAGGGAGGGAGGGAATAAGGAGGGGACACAGAGGGAAGGAAGGAATCAAGGAGAGGACACAGAGGGAGGGAGGGAATATGGAGGGGACACAGAGGGAGGGAGGGAATATGGAGAGGACACAGAAGGGAGGCAGGGAATAAGGAGTAGACAGAGAAGAAGGGAGGGAATAAGGAGTAGACAGAGAGGGAGGGAGGGGATAAGGAGTTAGACAGAGAGGACTGGAGGAGGAATAAGGAGGGGACACAGAGGGAGGGAGGGATAGAGGAGGGGACACAGAGGAAGGATAAGAAGACGGAGAGGTATGGGGTGGGGATAAGGAGGAGACAAGGATAAGGAAAGAGGAAATAAAGAGAGGAAGATAGTAAAACAAATACCCCACTAGCCTACCTCTCTCTCTCTCTCACACACACACACACACCAGGATCAAGATCAATAATGAGGAAGTAAACAACCTCAGCACGATCACATAAGTTGTTGGTAGAGGGAGTCGTGTCGTTCAAGGGGAAAATAATACTGCACAGTGTTGGTAGTAAATCTGGAGATAAAACTGATTCACCCAAACTGGTCCAAGCAACATGACACCATTATTATTATTATTATTATTATTTTTTTTTTTTTTATTATTATTATTATTATTTTTTTTTTTTTTTTTTTTTTTTTATTCTGGTCTTGTTTCCTGGCATACTTTGGAGGAATCAAGGTGCTCTAATGTACCAAAATTATAATATGATAAAGTTTGTTGTGTCGATGAATTAATTAAGGGGATAGTAAACATTTGGGACATTGGAGTGCTTTGTTGATTCCTCCAAAGTATGTCAGGAAACGAATCCAATTAATAACTATAATGTTATCCTGTTGCTTGGAATAGGGGGTAGGCTAGGCTAATTCACTTTTGTTACATTGGAGTGCTATGATTCCTCCAAAAAAAAATATATATATGCCAGGAAACAGGACCAAATGAACAAAAATAATGGTGTTCTGTTGCTTGGAAGAGTTTGGAGGAATCAGTTGCTCCATATTTGCCAACACTTTATATATATAGCCTACTTCCCCTTTAAGGACTGAACCACTTTACAACTTAAGCTAATTATATCTATCTCCAATCACAATCATTATAGTTTAGGCCTAATCTTTTTTTGCTTCGGGCCTAATAACCTCGTTGGGCCTAAGGTGGTCTAGATAAACCCACCACCAAGTTTTAAGAAAATCAAATAGTATATATAAAAAAATAAACCAACTAGGAATAATTTGGCAAAGGCTAGAATGAAAAAAATACGAACAAACATTATTTATTGTAATGCAACCCAAAGCTTCAGGAAAAATTTACATGTCCTATAATACAAAATGGAAAGTTGTAAAATTAATTAAATAAAAAGAAGATTATCAGGAAATGGCGTAGAGACGGAGATAAAGTGGAAAATATATATAGAGAGAGTTTGAGTGAAGACAAAATAGAGAGGAAAGGACGAAGAGGATGAAAAAAAGGGACGAAAGGGAAGAAAGGACGACGAAGGAAGAAAACAAAAAACGAGGAGGAGGGAGAAAAGGAAGAGGAGGAGGAGGAGGAAGAATAAATTTAAGAGTAAAGAAGCGAAGAAAGAAATGTAAAGGAAAAGAAAGAATAGCATGAAAGATACGAAAGAGGCGAGGAGGGAAACTGAGAAAGAATAAAAAAATAAAATATCAAAAGAAGAGGAAATGAGTGCATGAAGGAAAAATGAGGGTCTAACGTCAGGATAAAGAAAAAAGGAAGGAAGCCAAAGCCAAAATAAAGGAAGGACAGTGGAAAAGAAAAGAAAAGAAAAGGGGGAGGGAAAGATGGAAGGAAGGAGATGAAAGGATAGAAGAAGATATAAAGATGTAAGGCTGAAAGAATGTGGTTAAATAAGGAGTGAATAAAGAACGAGAGATTGAATGAAGGAAGGTAGGAAGGATGAGAGTGAGAATGAAGGAAGGTAGGAAGGATGAAAGAGAGAATGAAGGAAGGTAGGTGGGATGAGAGAGAGAATGAAGGAAGGTGGGAGGAACGAAAGATAGAATGAAGGAAGGTATGAGGGATGAGAGAGAGAATGAAGGAAGGTAGGAAGGATGAAAGAGAGAATGAAGGAAGGTAGGAGGAGTGAGAGAGAATGAAGGAAGGTAGGAAGGGTGAAAGATAGAATGAAGGATGAAGGAAGGTAGGAGGAGTGAGACAGAATGATGGAAGGTAGGAGGAACGAAAGATAGAATGAAGGAAAGTAGGAAGGGTGAAGGAGAGATTGAAGGAAGGCAGGAGGGATGAGAGAGAGAATGAAGGAAGGTAGGAGGGATGAGAGAGAGAATGAAGGAAGGTAGGAGGGATGAGAGAGAGAATGTAGGAAGGTAGGAGGGATGAAAGAGAGAATGAAGGAAGGTAGGAGGAGTGAGACAGAATGAAGGAAGGTAGGAGGGATGAGAGAGAGAATGAAGGAAGGTAGGAACGATGAGAGAGAGAATGAAGGAAGGTAGGAGGAGTGAGACAGAATGAAGGAAGGTAGGAGTGAGACAGAATGAAGGAAGGTAGGAGGAGTGAGAAACAGAATGATGGAAGGTAGGAGTGAGACAGAATGAAGGAAGGTAGGAGGAGTGAGAAACAGAATGATGGAAGGTAGGAGGGACGAAAGAGAGAATGAAGGAAAGTAGGAAGGGTGAAGGAGATATTGAAGGAAGGTAGGAAGGATGAGAGAGAGAGAGAGAGAGAGAGATTATAAGGAGAGTGATGGAAAGAATGAGAAGGGAAGGACAGATGGATAAGTCAGGTAGAGAAAGAGAGGAAGATGAGAACAAACTAGAGTGTATAAGTAAAGTTTGTGAAAGAAGAAAAGGAATAGAGTGAAGGAAGAAAAAAAAATAGGAAATGGTGATGCATAGTAAATGGAATGATGGAGGAAGGAAGGAAAGAGAAAGAATGCCAGGAAGAGTGAAGGAAGGATGGTAGGAAATGAGAGAGAGGGAGGGAGGGAGGGAGGAAAGAAAGTTAGGCAGAGTGAAGGAAGGAAGGAAGGAAGGGTGGGAAAGAAAGAAGTGAGGAAGGAGAGAAAGAAGGGAGGAAGGAGAGAAAGAAGGGAAGAAGGAGAGAAGGAAGGGAGGAAGGAGAGAAAGAAGGGAGGAAGGAGAGAAAGAAGGGAGGAAGGAGAGAAAGAAGGGAGGAAGGAGAGAAAGAAGGGAGGAAGGAGAGAAAGAAGTGAGGAAGGAGAGAAAGAAGTGAGGAAGGAGAGAAAGAAGACCAAGCAAAGTTAAGGAAGGAAGGAGTGGAGGGAGGGAGGGAGGGGAGAGAGAAAGATAGAAGGGAAAGAGGAGAGGAAGGAAGGAAGTAAGGGAGGGAGGAGGAGAGAGAAAGAGGGAAGGGAAGGAGGAGAGAAAGAAGGCCAGGCAGAGTTAAGGAAGGAGTGGAGGGAGGGAGGGAGGGGAGAGAGAAAGAGTGAAGGGAAGGGAAGGAGGAGAGGAAGGAAGGAAGTAAGGAACAGGGGTAACCTATATACGCCTTGTTGCAATCATGGCAGGACGGTATACGAGGGAAAAATAGCAAAGGATAACTCAGAGGGGAAGAAAGAGACCACACACACACAGAGAGAGAGAGAGAGAGAGAGAGAGAGAGAGAGAGAGAGAGAGAGAGAGAGAGAGAGAGAAAATGTGGAAGGGAATGAGAGAGAGATAATGGATGGAAGCGTAGGAGTAGGAAAATATGAGAGAGAGAGAGAGAGTTGGGAAGAAGTGAGAAATGAGATGGAAGTGAAGGGAAACGCGAGAGAAAATGCAGGATAGGGAAGAGAGGAATGGAGGAAGGAGAGGAAAATCAGAAAGAAGAAGATGTAAGATAGGGAAGAAAGTGAAAGAAATGTAGAGTAGGGAAGAGTGGGAAAAAAGTGTAATGTGGGTGGCAAGGGGAAAGAAAACGGATTATGACTATGAGTGGGAGGAAATAAATGGGGCTTATACTACGGAAAAATGAGAGAGAGAGAGAGAGAGAGAGAGAGAGAGAGAGAGAGAGAGAGAGAGAGAGAGAATTTAAATGACTGGGTATAGTCTTAGGTAACAATAGAGTAAAACAACAACAAAAAGAAAAAGAAAACAAGAACAGAGAACGCACAAATGGCAACCAAAGAACACACACACACACACACAGTCGACAAAACAAATGAAAAACAAAGACACAGTCCCAATACAAAATTAGTTTAGGCTACGTCAATATCGATGCATTGTTGTTGTCGACCACCACCACCACCACCACCACCATCTCTGGATTAGGCTAGGCTTGTCATTACTTTAGCTTAGGGTACAATGATAAAGTTTAATAAGATGCAATGTTCGATACGGTAGCCTAGCCTACTCGGTCCTAGAGCCAAGCCTAGCCTACCCTTGCCCTAAGCTACGCGTTATTTCCTGTGTAAAATGTGGGTAGCCTAGTAGGTCAGCAGTAGGATTATAATGATGGTAATTAGTTCGCATAATGTATTGTCGGCTTGTGATTCTGATGAAACTAATTACCTTAAGTTTTCGGTCAAAAAGAATGGGCTTAACCAACAACCACAGACCTATTAGGCTACAGACGAGGACTGGTGGGAAAAGGTCAATACGAGTCTAGCGAGGGGTGTCTGAAAGTGAGGGTAACCTAGCCTAGGGAAGAGAAGGTCAACATCTTTGGAGAAGGTTAAGTAGGTGTACAGGCACAATCACAAGTCCTACATCAGGTGAAAGAAAATGAGCCAGCCACTTGAATGAATCCTATGAACCAATAATATTACCGACACCAACAACAACAGCTACAGTCACGGATCATAATATATTTCGAGACTGTTTTATTCGAAGGTTTTAGCAGGACTTTCGACCGACACCAACAACAGCTACAGTCACGGATCATTATATATTTCGAGGCTGTTTTATTCGAAGGTGAAGCAGTTTTATTCGAAGGTGAAGGAGGACTTTCGACCGACACCAACAACATCTAGTCACGCATCATAATATACTTCGAGGCAGCTTTACTCGAAGGTGAGGCAGGACTGTTTTTACCGTGTCTGTACAGCAAGGCCCCGAGGCAGAGTTAGGCTAGGCTAATTACAGACCCTGGGTTGGTTACCACGCGGACTCAGCGAGGAAGAAACTGTACTGTATATTGGTCTAAGACTTAACACTAATGGACTTTGATAACACTACGATACGGATTGAGGGAGAGAGAGAGATAACGACAGGTAGAATACATGGAGGTATAAATGATGATGATGGAGGAAGTGGAATAAGCTACGTGGAGGAAGAAAGAAAGGGGAGGAATTGGTGGAGGAAGAAAGGGGAGGAATTGGAGGAAGAAAGAAGGGGGAGGAATTGATGGAGGAAGAAAGGAGGGGGAGGAATTGGTGGAGGAAGGAGGAGGGGGAGGAATTGGCGGAGGAAGGAGGATGAATAAGAATAGATGGAGGAAAAGAAAGTGTAGGGGAAGGGGACTGAGTGAGGGGCAAAATGAAACAAAAGAGTACCACAAAAAAATAAAATAAAAAGAATTGAAAAGAAAGAAGAAGAAAAAAGAGATATTGGTGAAGATGAAAAGAAGACGTTATCTTTAAAGGTGTGTGAGGTATTGGGAAGAGGAAGTAAGGAGAGGGGAGGAAAATGCATACACAAAGGGAATGACAAGAGGGAGGGAAGAAGGGACGACGCAGAAACAGGGAATGATGACAAGGAAAACTGGAGCAGAGAAAATGAAGTGTGATGATGATGATGATGACGGTGTAGGAAACAAGGAAGATGATAAAGAGAAGGATACACAGACACAGGATAAATAGGAGGATACACAGACACAGGATAAATAGGAGGATACACAGACACAGGATAAATAGGAGGATACACAGACACAGGATAAATAGGAAAGAATGATGATAAAGAGAATACATATAGAATGGCTAGGAAAGAAAGATGATAAGGAGAGGATACACAGAATGGCTAGGAAAGAAAGATGATAAAGAGGAGGACACACACAGGATGGTTAGGAGAGAAAGATGATAAAGAGAAGGACACACACACAGAATGGCTAAGGAAAAAATATGTTAAGGAAGACGAACAATAGGAGGAGGAGGTGGAAGAGAAAGTGAAGGCGGAACACGAGGCACAGACTCACTCACTCGGCTACGCACCAGTCACCACACTCGACCTTGTGCTCTCTCTCTCTCTGCTATCAGGTTTACTAGAATTTTTTAGCTACTTTCAGGCTACTTCTTTTAAGGTATCCCTTCCTCTATACAAGCGAAAGGCTGTTCTGTATTCAAAGGATATAATTATGCCACCAACAGGTATTGAGTTTGGAATATATCTTGATACAGCCCACCCCCACTTAGCCTACACACACACGCATACAGTCCTGCCTTCTCCACCTTCGCTTGAAACGGGCTCGTAATATCTGATTCATAAGATTCACTCAAATTATTCGAACTATATTCACCCGATGCAGGACTTTCGATCGTGACTGTACATATCTGGATTAAGTATCATTATAAGCTACACAACAAACAAACAAATTCTTAGCACTCTTTCCCAACCTTGCCAACGAGTTTATACAACGTGCAAATCCTCCTGGTCCAACTTTCTCTTCTAACCTGTCTGCCTTCCCTCCCTCCCTCACCACTTCCTCTGTAACCTTCCCCCAGTAGCCTACCTTCCCATCATCTTCCACCTTCACTTCCCACCAACTGTACCTTCCTCCTCACTGTTATTTCTATCAACATTCACCTGCACTTAACATGTAGGCTACTCTTCACTTTCCTTTCCCTTTCCACCTGACTGTAAAGACGTTTGCCTAACTTTATTATAATCATGAGCAATAGGCTACCTTTATCACTATTAATAAGCCAACTCATTATTATAATTATTATTATTATTATATTATCATTATACAGTTAAGGGATCGCAGCAACACTGGCACGTTCAGTCCAGCCATTAAACCCAGCTTCTCCTACCACTCTCACTTTACAAGCACAAAAGCAATTGAAAAACGCGACATAAAAACTTTTGCAGGCCATAAAAATAATATTTCGAGAACTCGGAAAATATTTTATAAACACAACACACTCGAAACAATGGGAACGGAAGCTACCTACTACACCGGAATATAAAGCCAGAGGATGATACAGCTTGCACGTATTTGGCAACGACAGACTCCACGAGTAGCCTAAGCCGGTACTTAGTTTGTATAGGCCCCAGTTCTGACATAGCCTAGCCTAGCAAGGCTTAACGAGACGGTAGAATCTTTCATTATGCAATCGTGACCTTTGTCCTAAATGGCTGTTCAACCTGCACTAGGCTATACCTCATTCAGTTGATGGCTCTTTAGAATACAGTAGGCCTAGTCTAATATGTATACAGTACGGTAGGCTATATCATTATTACCGTAAATACATTAGTTAATTTATCATACTCAAGTAGACTAGCCTACACTGTAATAGTACTGACCAGTAAAATAAGAGTGGGTGAGACCAAGTTACGACAACACAACTTGTGATTCCTTCATCTCAGTGGTAGGTAGGTTATGGTCGAGGAAACCCATAGTATAAATTAAGCGTAGGACTACTGTAATTAATAACACACCATCATACCACTAGTCTAATACAGGATATATATGGAAGAAAGGGCTATGGCGACTTTAATAACAGAACAACATATGCATAACAACAAACCTAGCAGTACAGTAGCCTATATGGCTTTCGTTAACAAGTGAGGCTGCACGAAGCGTTTTATACAACTTCCTCCCCAAACCATTGACTGTGCCATTGTTACGTCATCCATTCAGTCACACCATCGACCACCCCCTCATCAAACCGTAACGTGACCCGGATGTAATGACTCGTGGCCTTAACCTCAGAATGCTGATGGATATCGATACAACCAATAGCGTAGTTGGATGCTATCAAAGCCACTTCAATAATATATAGCCTATCCCGTTCTTGGCTAAAAAACAAATAATAATAATAAAAAATAAGAATGTAAACACACCTATCATTATTTTGAGACCTTGAAATTATAATAGACAATAATCTAATATAAGCACACCTATCATTATTTTGAGACCTAGAAATTATAATAGACAATCATTTAATATCTCCTAAACAACACCTTGAATTATTTTAAAACGATAACACTGGCTTTCGTAGCTGACTGGACTGTATAACAAAATGCCTTCACTACAAAAATAAAAGAATGGTTATCAATATTTGCTAATGAGATGGCCATCGTAAACCAACGAGACCAACTATTACAGCCTAATGAACGACATGACTAATAACAGCATAACACCATCATTACATTTTCCTAATAGTATTATCACTGACATTAGCTTAGGAACAAAAACCGTAAGTAGAGTATATCCTTGTATCAAACTCTAAAATGAATTATGAAATATATACAGGTATTAATCTCTTTAATCATATCCCTTTAAACATAATTAATTCTCTCAAATATTATTCTTTGTATCGTAGCATTATCACTATCAAGGTGAATTATGTAAAAATAGAAAGATTTATTAAATATTGGACTGGTACCCCAAACTCTCCCTACAGTGTGGCCAGAACGGCGTGAAGCCTTACCAGTGTTGCCATTACCACGTTCATAATTCACCACTAATGTTGCACTGTGACAAGGGAGATGGAGTGAAATTTATTAATGTTACTGTGGATTTGTACTGCGTGTGCGCGCATAATGAGTGATGTCAGGAGGTAATGTGTGTGTGTGTGTGTGTGCTATAAACTTTCTTTGTTGAGTGACCTATATTTGTCCACCTTTTATGTAGAGTGACCTGTATTAGTCCACCTATTATGTAGAGTGACCTTTGTTATTACTGTAACAACACATACATATTGGTTTTATTTTGTTATGATCCTCCCCAACCACACTTGTCAGTCTACATTAGCCTACATCCAACAAATTTAGTATCCTTATCCACGAAATAGTTTTATATTGGAGTCATCAAATTAATTAAATAATTCACTCAGGAGTCATATACACAGTTCAGGTTCTTTCGTTATGATGCTTGCAAACCAGAACAAACCACTGTGGAATCGGTCCATAGTCTATGTGATATACGGTAAGCTAATCCTCAGTACTTTACCCTAAAAGGATCTTCAATTATAAAATTTTCCGGTAGCTCCCCCTTTTATAGCAGTTAAAAAAAAAAAAAAAAAAAAAAATAAGACTTGTAGCAAATGTATGGTTGGTAAAGAGCAACACTGGCCTATAAAACTGTATTGACATCTATGAAGTGGACATAATCGCAAAAACTAATCAGTCAAAGGGCTAGGACTATATGAAACAAAAAATGTGACCTGTATTTAAAAAACGACCTGGCGTGAGATGTTTTAGGTCTACACGGTATAGGCTATAATACCATACGTAGCATATATATATAACTGAAAAAGAAGTTACTGAAAGAATAATCAAGATATTACAGTCTAATAACATACTTGTCCTTCCACCTACTGATACCAGCATTAGAGACAGCATAATATTATAAACACTGACAATTAATGTCACAACTTAAACACTGCAACACATGCAACACAAAATGCAGAACTTACTTCACAGGGAGTTTCTGGAAATCTACTACCGTTATATACCGTATAACAACGGGACTTAATTGACAAATATTTTCTCATGATATCGCAAATCATAGCCACGCCATGTGCAAGTTTCTTCAGGCCTGCCAAAGGTTCCAAATTATGGGCTAACTCGAATGCTGAACTTGGTGGCGCGAACACACATAATTCCTCGATGATAAATTACTAACTCCAGCCAAAAGAATATTAAACCTGGAGAACATTCGCCAAAATACTGGAACTATACCGGTACTCGTTTGTTGAATGCACAATTATCATCAAACTTCGAACCCAGCATAGCCTAATTCCTATCGGTATTCTCTGTAGCTTATATCCACATGAATACTTAACACAAATTGGCTAGCTAGTCATTTAATTCACTAATCAATAATGACGTCAAAATCTAACCTTGAACTACATTGATCTCTTCAGTATAGCATAGCCTACCCTACCTTTCCAGTGTGACACGGTATTATTACACACATACACCCACACCCACTCTCACTCTCTCTTCCATCCCCACCAAAATAAAGTAATATAAATAAACTGTTAATTAAGTTTTAAAGTACCGGTAGGCTACGCAAATTACTAACTGTACCTCCCTCTTAATCAGCTCCTTTGCATTCCCCCCCCACTCCATCTCTTGCCTGCCACGCTTCCTCAAACACTCCATTAATCTTGCATTCCACGAGAAAAAAAAAAAAAAGCAACCTAAACACGATAACCCTTTTTATTTTCAAGGAGACTGAAGCTAATAACTCGCACGAACAACAGGGTGCGTGTTCACAAAGTAATGAACGGCAAATTATGGCCTCAGGGAAAAACAATTAATATTCACGAAAGGGGAAAATATGGTAAGGTAAAATACGGTAAAACCATATATATACAACCAGAAAAATTATGACTGTAGTAAAAGTAAATGCATTAAAATCGAGGTGCCTAGCCTAGCCTACTGCAAAATAAAACTGGTTGAAATGTGGAAAAAAATGAGAATGATATGAAAATTGAATACACTTTTAATATGCCAGTAATGAAATAAAAATTATGTAATGAATTATAGGATAACAAAAACATCCTGCCAAAACCCAACCCACGAGTTCCAGAGGGAAATGAACACACAACTCGTCCAAAGTATCCTACATCACCACCAATAACAAAAGCCATGCAATATAATTCCCTTTCATTTTTTGGCATTAGCAGAGCAAATTCACACTGTGCGAATCCCCCAATGGTACATTATTAGAGCTAACTACGATGAAATGAAGCTATTTGCATTTGGGAACGAGGAATGGTCTTCAAGGGAAATCCTCCTCCAAAGTAGTGTAGCCTATCCGGGTATTATTTAAGGCCCCAGTGATCGTGTATAAAAATTAGAGGCTTTTGATTCCTTCTGACTATGATATGCCACGAAACAAACTCCTTTAATGTAGGTGGTGTTTCGTGGCAATGTTTGAAGGACCCTCTAACCTCCAATTTTCTTACTACAACACAGGGTCCCTTGAGGTTATGGTATCATGACTGAGAGTAAATGGTCAGTGGTTGTGTATTAGACTAGGCTACGTTGGTTTGTTCCACTGTACGGTATAACACCTTAAAGCTCCACTGTCTCCATATTTTACCAAGTGATTGTAGCTTTTACTTGTTTGCACAGTAGTGAATCCATCTTTTACTATGTACAGTACAGTTTGGTTCACTATGACCTAACACTGATCTATAAACAACAGCTGACTTTACCATTTTCATCTACGACTCTTACATTAAATAATTCTTGTTAAAAAGTAGAAAAACATCCACTTCAATTAAACAACACTTCTGTATTTGATAACAAAAAATATACTTGGACTAGGCTTACACCAAAAGATTTAACTCCGCACATGAAAATCCTGATATATTCGTATGTAGATTCATTCGTGTAACCTAAAATACGGTTCTCTCTCTCTCTTAACATGACGTGATTTGAGGTTAGAATACACTGCTAAATCTCGCTCCTTGGCAACTCATGTGGGCGTTTAAGAAAAACTGTGGGTAGTAAAATCATGCAAACCAGTAAAGGGTAAGTTATATTCGTACCCGAGATCAATGAATAATGGAGGGTTGCAGGAATATTTACGGATCCCAGACTTGTTGAAGGAAAGTGAAATGGGTAAGAAGTGTTATGTATTGGTCTAGTCCTGGAGCAATGAAGAGATTTTTTAAGGTTACGTTTTATACTTTATTACATTGAGGATGGTTAGAAAAATAAATACACGATAGCCTACTGTCCATGTGTAAGGCCAGAACATTAACATCGCATGGTTATATTAAACGAAAGAAAAGTATGACTACCTTATCTTATAATATTTAATGGGGTAATTCACTTTTGTTACATTGGAGTGCCTTGATTCCTCCAAAGTATGCCAGGAAACAGGACCCGATGTTGCTTGAAATAGTTATGGAGGATTCAGTTGCTCCAGATTTCCCAACACAAAACTTCCCCCTTAAAAGAAAAATGCATCTCTCGGCCAAATATTATCCAGTAGAAAAAAAAAGGCCAATGTAATGTAGCCTACCAATAACAAACACTATATAATCATAATACCGGGTATATGCTACGTCTTCACATAACGAATAAATAGAAAACACCAAAAAACTCACGATACACATACAGTATAATGGTAGCCTACACAAATTATAGATGCAAAGAAACGTATATAATAAAACTATGGTACCAATAAACGGAACACTAAACTTACACGAAATAGGCCTTACAATATACAAGCAACAAATGTATGTAGTCTACGCTTATAGCCTACACCATAACCATACACAGTAACAAACATGTGTAATCCAGTCAAAATACAGTATCCATTGTTTACCTGGCCTGAACAAACCCTCACACCAGAATATCAAAAGCAAAATGAACAAATGTTACACACGCACACTAATAGCCTAAATCACCACATATCGGTGCTGTACTGTACAATCACACAAAACAAGGCAATTACCATCAATCTTATGTTACAGTTGGCACGCAGAATTTATTTTAGGGTAGGGTAACATGACAAGGTACAAATGGTATTATAAATTTGTTGCAACACTGTAATATTTTTAAGAATTAGGTTTAAGCCTGTAAGAGTATGCTATGTCAGGTCTACGTAACCACAGAACATGCCTAAATAATGAAAAATAACTAAACTAGCTTACACCAATCTAAAACAAAATCTTATACCCTCTCTGACGTAACAAAATGATCATCAGCAGATTTTAACTTCCTATAAACTCACTGGAGAGCTGAAGAGTTGGTTAAGCCACACTAACCTAATCATTAACTTGCTTTCAAACATTTCACACGCCCACTCTTTGCCACGTCCGAATCAGTCAACTTTGGCTAGTGCTACACATAAAATAGTATACCCAAGGTAATAATAATAATATGTAGTCCAAAGTCCATTAGGTTACCTGTTGCAACATTAAAAGATTATTCTGAAACAGGCCGACATTCTGTATAGCCTTTTCTTTCGTAATGTCCGTTTCAATATTATATTATCACCTTCATAGACACGTCACTAAAACGTATGTAATTTCACGTATCCTATCTACGAGGCTTCGGGTGCTAAAGTCACTTCTGGTTGACAATTAAGTATAAATCCGAAATTGTATCTACATAAGTTAATTTTGGATGCATTTCTGTTTATTGTTGCATTGATATAATCCTACAATGTCTGACAAACATTAGCCTATGTCTAAATTTGTAAAAACGTGGAATGCAGCACAAATTTCTAGTGGAATGGAAATGTGTGAAAATCACTGAACGAAGACGAAAATTTAATGCCCTGCAATCCTATTAGCCTACGATTTAATAATTCTATGCCAATGACCTGCAGCAGTGTAGTGAGAGGGAGAGTAGGTTAGACTGTATATTTATGAATCACTGGGCTAACATCACCATTTATACACCATCACCAGCCTTAATAATGATACACCATAACGTTAAAGGGAGGGTATAATTTTGGCATTTTTGGAGATAATAATTCCTCCAAACTATTCCCAGCAACAGGCCTCCATTATTATTTTTAATCTGGTCCTGTTTCCTGGCATAGGTTGGAGGAATCAGGACGCTCTAATGCACCCAAAGTATATTCTCCCCTTAAAGGTTAAGTACAAGTGCAGCATTGGAGATACATCGGTACCAGAACAGGGATTAAACCCACGCCAAGCTTACTGTAATACTTTATAAAGCCGTGGTAACCTTAAAAGATACTGTACCTATACACTTGTACTGAAATATAATGTTTAGTTAACAAAATACCGGTGCATTTACTCATCAATCTCAGGAATTAAAGTCCATTATACTTCAAACGACTACAATAAAAATTTCACTAAAGCCAAAACCTTCACAGGTAAATATTGAACATTCACATTTATAATTACAAGTTATATAGTATTGTTAATTGCACCTATATCTAACCTGTCAACAATTAAGTTTCCCTCTTCACCATCAGTATAGTACAAAATTAACGTTAATTACACGCTCCACAAAGAGAAATTATAAGAGAGAAGAGAAGGACCTGAACACACACACACACGATAAAAGAGAAGGTTCTGAACACACACACACACAGAGCACGATAAAAGAGAAGGTTCTAAACACACACACACACTGATAAAAGAGAGAAGGTTCTGAACACACACACAGAGCACGATAAAAGAGAGAAGGTTCTGAACACACACACACACACACACACGATAAAAGAAAGGAAGGTTCCGAACACACACACACAGAGCACCATAAAAGAAGAGAAGGTTCAGAACACACACACACACAAAGCACGATAAAATTGCGCGAGTTTACTCACCTTAATAAATGCGAGGACGTGTGGAGGAGAGCTAAGGTTATAATTTATAATCCCTTGTGGTGCCGGTAAATCCTAGTATGTATGTATGTATGGATGGATGGTCACACTCCAAACAAACAAACAACAACACCAACAATAACAACAACAACAATAACCACTTGCACAGGTAATATCAAGAGAACGTAAAAAAAAGAAAGGAAAAACTTCGAGTACCTGTATAACTTTTTTTTTAATTATTATTATGCACCGTTCAACACTATATTATCCTTGATATTATTATTATTACCCATGTATCAGGTAGGGTGTGTTTTGTTTGTTTTCTGTGAGTATTTTCTTTCTTTTCGTTGTTGTGGTTATGAGATTTTTTTTTTCTCCCCAAGAGGGCAACGCAGAGCGGCGGCGCACAGCCTCTCCCCTTGACAGTCGGATACACACTGATCTCATCATCCCTGAAGGCCTGAACTCCCTGAGAATCTGACGCCAGGTCTGCTTGACGACATTTCCCCAACTTCAACATCAGAATTTCCCCTTTTACCTCAAAAATTCCCTGGTTACTCATGAGGATAGTCGTATCGTCTTCATAATTCATCTGGTAGAAATATCCTCATTAATTCTTGAACAATCTTTTATATAAATTTCCCATTGATACCTCAAATTCCCCATGTCTAGATAAAATTCTTCATATCTAGAGAAAATTCCTTATACTTGGCAACATTGATTTCTCCAGCCTGCTCTGGAACTTAGGTGGCTGGCTTGCTGTCCTGATCTGAGATGCCATACCTACATACATCCTGCCATATTATTCTTTTTAATTAATACTTAACCCCTTTCTAGGTCATTTATTTATCTAATCACATCTCCTAATAAACCAGGTTAATTATGAGGTATAATTCCATAACACCAGGTCATAGAATAAGATTGAATTGGATGGATAAACGAAGAAATGACCTCAGATTTGAAGCATTGAAATTACTCATCAGCCAGTGGTCAACACTCTCCCTCCCTCTCTCCCTCCCTCCCTGTCTCACTCTCTCCTTCTCTCCTTTCCTACCTCCCTCCCTCTTACCTTCCTATACCTACCTACCTACCTCTTTCTCCCTCCCTGTCTCACTCTCTCCTTCTCTCCTTTCCTCTCTCCCTCCCTCTCTCTTACCTACCTACCTACCTACCTCTTTCTCCTCCCTCCCTGTCTGACTCTCCTTCTCTCCTTTCCTCTCTCCCTCCCTCTCTCTTACCTACCTACCTACCTCTGTCCCACTCTCTCACTTCTCTCCTTTCGTCTCTCCTATCTACCTACCTACCTACCTTTCTCCCTCCCTGTCTGACTCTCTCCTTCTCTCCTTTCCTCTCTTCCTCCCTCTCTCCTACCTACCAACCTACCTACCTCTTTCTCCAGTCACCAGGTAGAAAACATATCATAAGTCTTTTAATTTATCACCGCATTTTTTCCTGTAAACCAATATATATCGAGTGATTTTTTTAGGTTGGTTAATAATTACAGCTTCTCAACGACAGCTAACTTGGGAATAAAGAGAAGAAAATAAGTTGCTGGGGATCACTGCATGTTTTACTCTCCCTTCCCTCCCTCCCTCCCTTTCTTCTTCATCCCCAAACCACACACCTCTCTCTCTCTCTCTCTCTCTCTCCCTCTCTCTCCCTTTCCTTCTTCCCCCCTCCCTCCTCTCTCTCTCCTTCCCCTCCCTCCTCTCTCTCTCTCTCCCTCCCTTTCCTTATTCCTTCCCCCTCCCTCCTATCTCTCCCTCCTTCCCTCCCTTTCCTTCTTCTCCCCCCTCTCCCTCCCTCCCCTCTCTCTCTCCCCCTCCTCCCCCCCCCCATTCTCTCTCTCTTTCTCGCTAGCCAGGTGTCCCTCCCCAACCCACGTAAGCCGTATCAAACATATTCCTGTAGTGTTATTTAGGAAAGTTGCTATTCGAGAGTAGAGATGCGTTTCCAATTTTAACAGAGGGTTGAATATACAATTTTTATTTTCTCACGCTGGCTATATATATACATTAAATAAATAAATAAATAAATAAATATATATATAATGTCGTAGTAAGGGTTGGCGTGGTGATGACGATAATGAAAAGGGAAGGAAGGAAGGATATGGAGGGAAGGAAGGATAGGGAAGGAAGGAATGAAGGATAGGGAATGAAAGGAGGATAGGGAAGGAAGGAAGGAAGGATAGGGAATGAAAGGAGGATAGGGAAGGAAGGAAGGAAGGATAGGGAATGAAAGGAGGATAGGGAAGGAAGGAAGGAAGGAAGGATAGGGAATAAAAGGAGGATAAGGAGGGAAGGAGGAAAATCGGAGACAGGAAATGGAAAATGAAGAGTGGAAGAAAGGAAGGAAGAAGAAAGAAAGCAACGGAAGACAGGCAAATAAGATGAAGAGAAGGAAGGAAGGAAAGAAGGAAGGATGGAAGGAAGAAAATAACGGAAGACAGGTAAATGAAGGTGATGAGAAGGAAGGAAGAAAGGAAGAAAGGAAGAAAGAAAGGAAAAAAGGAAAGAAGGAAGGACGATAAACGAAGGAAGGGATGTATAGGAACAAGGGGAGAGAGGGAGAAAAGGGGGGAGAGAGGGAGGAGTGAAATAAAATACGGATAGAAGAGAGAGAGAGAGAGAGAGAGAGAGAGAGAGAGAGAGAGAGAGAGAGAGAGAGAAGAGGAGAGAGGAGAGAGAAGAGAGAGAGAGAGAGAGAGATTCGTTACGGTGTAATGATAAGATAGAGAGAGAGAGAGAGAGAGAGAGAGAGAGAGAGAGAGAGAGAGAGAGAGAGAGAGAGAGAGAGAGATTCGTTACGTGTAATGATAAGGTAGAGGAGAGAGAGAGAGAGAGGAGAGAGAGAGAGAGAGATTTGTTACGTGTAATGATAAGAGAGAGAGAGAGAGATTTGTTACGTGTAATGATAAGAGAGAGAGAGAGAGATTTGTTACGTGTAATGATAAGAGAGAGAGAGAGAGAGAGAGAGAGAGAGAGAGGAGAGAGAGAGAGAGAGAGAGAGAGAGAGAGAGATAGTGGTGGAAAGGAAGGATGGACCCGAGTTGAAAGGTTGATGGGAGGGGGAGGTTTGTGGTTGAACACGAGTATAAGGAAGGGGAAGGAAGGGGAGGGAAGGGGAGGGAAGGGGGAAGGAGAAAGTAAGGGAGTAAAGGGAGGGAATGGGAGGGAAAGGGAGGGGGAAGGAGGGGAAGGAGGGGAAGGAAAGGAGGGGAAAGGAGGGGAAGGAAAGGAGGGGAAAAGGAGGGGAAAGGTGGGGGGGGGAGGGAATGGGAGGGAAAGGGAGGGGGAAGGAGGGGAAAGGAGGGGAAGGAAAGAAGGGGAATGGGGGGAAGAAGAAATTAAAGAAAGGGAAGGGAGGGGTAGAAAAGGAAAGGTAGGGGGAATGAAGGGAAAAGAGGGGAAGGAGAAAGTAAAGAAAGGGAAGGGAGGGGTAGAAAAGGAAAGGTAGGGTAGAATGGTAGGGGAAAGGAGGGGAAGGAAAAAGTAAAGAAAAGGAAAGGAGATGGAAGGTGAAAGGAAAAAGGAACTTTAAACAACTTTAGATAATATAAGGAGAGGAAAAAATTTACCTAGATTATACGACCATCAAGCAGGGAGAATACTGGGAATAATAAGAGAGAGAGAGAGAGAGAGAGAGAGAGAGAGAGAGAGAGAGAGAGAGAGAGAGAGAGAGAGAGAGAGAGATTCTTTGTGTGTAGATTTGCCTGTTAATGTGTGTGAATGTGTGTGAAGTTGTGTGTGCGTGTATGTATGTAACCTTTGTGTGTGTGTGAGAGAGAGAGAGAGAGAGAGAGAGAGAGAGAGAGAGAGAGAGAGAGAGAGAGAGAGAGAGAGAGATTCTGCAGGGTCACTGACTCGACGTGTGACTCACTTTCTCACACTATTCACGAAGTTACACACACACACACACACACACACACACACACACACACACACACACACACACATACATACATACATACATATATATCTTCACAATACACACATGGTCTTTATATAATTATGTTGTTATTTTTGTTGTTGACTCCAGGACCTGTTGTAGTTGTTGTTGTAGTTGTTGTTGCTGTTGTTGTTGTTGTTGATGTAGTTGTTGTTGTTGTTTGTTGTTGTTGTTGATGTAGTTGTTGTTGTTGTTTGTTGTTGTTGTTGTTGTTGCTGTTGTTGTTGTTGTTGTTGTTGTTGTAGTTGTTGTTGTTGCTGTTGTTGTTGTTGTTGTTGTAGTTGTTGTTGTTGCTGTTGTTGTTGTTGTTGTTGTTGTTGTTGATGTAGTTGTTGTTGCTGTTGTTGTTGTTGTTGTAGTTGTTGTTGCTGTTGTTGTAGTTGTTGTTGTTGTTGTTGTTGTTGCTGTTGTTGTTGTTGTTGTTGTTGTTGTTGTAGTTGTTGCTTGGAAAAATAGTTTGGAGGAATCAGTTACTCCATAATTATTTACCAACACTGTATACTAATTATCCCCTTTTAAATAATTAATAGTTTATACATTCCCCACAAAACATTCATATTCCTTCATTACACATCATTACCCACTAAGAGGCTGTATTATTTCACTTTCACTCCCTCACTATCACGCTGACACACACTTTCACACTCACTCTCTCTCTCTTTATGACTCGCTCTCACACGCGCCCATCAAAACTTAAGAGAGAGAGGGAGGGAGGGAGGGAATGGAGAAGATTGGGGATAGGAAGGGAGGGGAGAAGGGAGGGAGTGGGACAGGGATGGGAGATGGGATAGGAAAGTAGGGAGAGGGAGGCAGGGAGAGGGAAAGGGAGGGAGGGAGAGGGAGACGGAGGGAAGAAGGGAGGGGAAGGCAGGGATGGAAGAAGGGAGAGGGGAGGCAGGGAGGGAAGAAGGGAGAGGAGGGCAGGGATGGGAGAAGGGAGGGGGAGAAGGGAAGGGGAGAAGGGAGGGAGAGGCAGGGAGAGGGAGAGGCAGGGGAGAGGGAAAGGCAGGGAAGGAAGAGGAAGGAAGGGGGAGAAAGGGAGGGGAGAAGGAAGGGAGAAGGAGACAGGGAGGAAGAAGTGAAAGGGAGGCAGGGAAGAGGAGAGGAAAGGAGAGGCAGGGAGGGGGAGGGAAAGGCAGGGAGGGGAGAGGGCTAGGAAGACTGACAGAAAGACAGAAAGTGTACGAGGTGGAACAAATTTAGAGAAACGAGATGTCCAAAGCTGACAAAATTGATAAGGTTATAAAAGGGGTTTTAAATTTAGCACATTGTTTTGGGTGGTAAATCTGGAGCAAATGATTCCTCCAAACTATTCCACGGAAACAGGACCCACAATGAAGAAGTAGCCTTCCAATTTTCCAAAGCACACCTCATGGATATCTATTTTGGAACGTAACTGTACACTCGCGATCCAAAATATGTATCCAGGCTTGCTTCGAATAGCCTGATCGAGTTTTAATTAAGCTAGCTGAAGCAAATATGAAACAGGATAAGTGTTGTAATTGGTTCACTAGTTTGTTGTCAAATGATTCGAAACTTCAACAAGACCTGGATACAAATATGAAACAGGATAAGTGTGTAATTGGTTCACTAGTATGTCAAATGATTCGAAACTTCAACAAGACCTGGATACAAATATGAAACAGGATAAGCGTGTAATTGGTTCACTAGTAGGTTGTCAAATTATTCGAAACTTCAACAAGACCTGGATACAAATATGAAACAGGATAAGTGTGTAATTGGTTCACTAGTTTGTTGTCAAATGATTCGAAACTTCAACAAGACCTGGATACAAATATGAAACAGGATAAGTGTGTAATTGGTTCACCAGTATGTCAAATGATTCGAAACTTCAGCAAGACCTGGATACAAATATGAAACAGGATAAGTGTGTAATTGGTTCACTAGTATGTTGTCAAATGATTCGAAACTTCAACAAGACCTGGATACAAATATGAAACAGGATAAGTGTGTAATTGGTTCACTAGTATGTTGTCAAATGATTCGAAACTTCAACAAGACCTGGATACAAATTTTGCATTGCAACTGTACATATAAACACTGTTATATAAAAATTGGTCATACTTCCCTCAACATGAATTTTATATACATGAGAGAGAGAGAGAGAGAGAGAGAGAGAGAGAGAGAGAGAGAGAGAGAGAAAATTGTGTTTTTTCTTGTTCCTGGTAAAGGTATAATTAACACCCACGTTAAAAATTTGATTGTCTCGC
>JAWQEG010005744.1:5000-23358 GCA_033782935.1 Petrolisthes cinctipes | reverse complement strand
TATTGTAACTACTCTTGAGAAACTGTTTTACGAGGCTTTGTTGTGGTCCAAACTTTTCCCACGTGGATAGTTTTTTCTGAATTCTTTCCCAGCACAGCTTCTACTTGCTCTGCAGAACACAATGGCTGTCAGTCGAGTTTTTGTTGTTGTGTGTCTGTGTGTTTTGTCTTCTGCGGGTGATGTTTTAAATTTTCGGTGTTGGTGAGTAATTTTTGCATCATTACCACAGATATACAACAACAACAACAACTACAACAACAACAGCAACAACAATAACAACCACAACCACATCCACAACAACAACAACAGCAACAACAATAACAACCACAACCACATCCACAACAACAACAACAGCAACAACAATAACAACCACAACCACATCCACAACAACAACAACAGCAACTACAATATCAACCACAACCACATCCACAACAACAACAACAGCAACTACAATATCAACCACAACCACATCCACAACAACAACAACATCCACAACAACAACAGCAACATTAACAACAACAACAACAACAACAAACAGTGGTCCTGGAGTGGCGGCGTCTACTGTACGTCGTGGGACCAGCCTAGAAGCTATGGGGGCCAGTGAAAATGAAAACGATAAAATTCTCCTTTGGCCAAGAAGGAGTGGAAGGAAATGAAGGACATAAGATGATCACAATTTCAGCCTCTCTCTCTCTCTCTCTCTCTCTCTCTCTCTCTCTCTCTCTCTCTCTCTCTCTCTCTCTCTCTCTCTCACAGACACATTACCTACACACACATTCTCTCTCTCTCTCTCTCTCTCTCTCTCTCTCTCTCTCTCTCTCTCTCTCTCTCTCTCTCTCTCTCTGACCTCATTTCCTTCCCTCTCCTCCTCTGTCGTCTTTCTCCCTCTGCTCCGTTTCCTTTTCTCGTTTCCTACCCTACCCTCCCATCCCCTTTTCCCACTGCTTATGTTTATTTTTATATATACATTTATTTATATATTTATCTATTATTTATTTATTATTTATCTGGGGATCTGTATGCTGTGTTTACCATAATTAAGGGAGAGTGTCTTGTTGGTAAATTGGAGGGCTACTGATTACTCCAAACTCAATGTTACTAAAAGAGGATTTGTTTCGGGGCATAATTTGGAGGAATCAGCAGCCCTCCAGTTTATTAATAGTCTCCCCTAAAGAACCCTGTGGTCTTGTACGAGAATTGGAGGCTTCTGATTCCTCCTAACCATGCCACCAAACAAGTTCCTTCCGTATACAGTAGGTGTGTGTGTGTGTGTGTGTGTGTGTGTGTGTGTGTGTGAGTGTGTGTGTGTGTGTGTGTGTGTGTGTGTGTTTCGTGGCAATATTTGAAGGACTCATTTATCTCCAATTTTCTGACTACATCACAGGGTCCTCCCTTATTAAGTTTACATCTAGGCTGAGGTGAAAAAAACATCATTTCGAAATCATGCATATCAATGTATGTATATAAATTATGTATATAACTTAATGACTTGTAGTAATTAAACCCTTCAACACCTGGTAATTTGTAGTGACGTTCTAATTAGCCAGGTGTTATTCCAAATACGGTACATTATTTATTTAAGAGTCCCTGTGATGTAGTCAGAAAATTGGAGGTAAATGAGTCCTTCCAATATTGCTACGAAACACAAACACACACACACCTATATGGAAGGAGCTTGTTTCGTGGCAGTGTCAGGAGGAATCAGAAGCCTCCAATTTCCCTACACGATTACAAGGTCCATAAGCGGCGATCACTCCAATAATTTTTTCCCTTCCTTCTCCATGTAGTCACTCTTTATTACCTGAGGACTGTAGAGAAGAGGCTGGAAGTAACAAAAAAAAAAAAAAAAAAAAAAAATAAAAATAATAATAATAATAATAAAATAAAAAAAATAAAGGAGGAAAGAGGAATAATATGTGTGTGTGTGTGTGTGTGTGTGTGTGTGTGTGTGTGTGTGTGTGTGTGTGTGTGTGTATGTTTTTGGCATGAGAACGAAGGCAGGCAGGATGTGCAATGAGTAAGGTATACATTTTTAATAGTATGTTTGCCTGTTTGTATGCACGGGAATTCTTTTCGTTTGCATACATGTGAGAAAGAAAGAACAAACAGTATGGGAAAGGTCTGCTACTTAAAACTGTGGTATAGAATAAACAAATAAATATATAAACTAAAATATAACTACCGATATATATATATAAATAAATATAAAATAAACGAATAAATATATAAACTAAAATATAACTACTGATATATATATATAAATAAATATAGAATAAACGAATAAATATATAAACTAAAAAATAACTACCGATATATATATATATAAATAAATATGAAATAAACGAATAAATATATATGACAATGAAAGAAAGATTGATTGATTGATTGATTAATATTAGGCGCCGCAACAGCGAGGTCATATTGCGCCCGAGGAGGAAGGTGTTTGAGAGGTGGAACAGTAAGGAAAAAATGTCACAGATGAAAAAATAAATAAATAAATAAATATAATGGAACAATAAATACATCAACAAATAAAGGAAAATGAAATATAAATGATATAAAACTTGTCCACAAAATGTTTAGGGACCTTGTGATTTAGTCAGAAAATTGGAGGTAAATGAGTCCTTTAAATATTACCACGAAACACACACACACCTACAGTATATGGAAGGAGCTTGTTTCATGGCATAGTCAGGAGGAATCAGAAGCCACCAATTCCAGTACACGATCACAGGGTCATTACTTTCGGGACCCTGTGATGGTGTATGAGATCTGGTGGCTTCTGTTTCCTCCTGAGTATGCCACGAAACAAGCTCTTAATTTTCTGACTACATCACAGGGGTGGGTCCCTTCAGGATTGTCTCTGTTCTGCGATAACACTTTCAATAACAATAACAATAACGATTACATTAACAGTAGCAATTTCGCCAACAATAATAATAGTAGCGATAGCCATAACAACAATAACAAAAACAAATAAAATTATAACAAAAATTAAAATTATAGAAATGAAAACAACAATAATAATAATAATAATAATAATAATAATAATAATAATAATAATAATAATAATAATAAAAATTCAAATAATAATAATAATAATAATAATAATAATAATAATAATATTAATAATAATATTAATAATATTTTGATAGATTGGAGCGCCTTGATTCCTCCAAAGTATGCCAGGAATCAAACGTTGATGAAAAGAAAAATAAAGGTATCCTGTTGCCTGGAATAGTTTGGAGGAATCAATTGCTCCAGATTTACCACCCAAAACAATGTGCTATATACCCCCCCCCCCTTAAATAGTCTGACCCCCTATTAGTACCATTGAAGGGGGTCTGTATTCTGGCTGGCTTGGTTAGGAGGAATCAGTAGCCTTCCAATTTGCCAACAAGAGAATCTCCACTTTAGAGTTCAGGAAATACAATTAATCTTCCCTGTGCAGTTCACTTTATCTACAAGGAGGAAATCAGGTTATTTTGGAAGCTTAATTATTTGGTATAACTAGGGAACATTGTTATTTGTATTACAAATATTATTATTATTACTATTGTAATTATTATTATTATTATCATTATTATTATTGTTAATAATATTAATAATAATAATAATAATAATAATAATAATAATATCATTATTATTAATTTTATTATTATTATTATTATTATTATTATTATTATTATTATTATTATCTTCCTTTACTTGTGGGGTATATAAGTTATTACCTCATCCCGTGATTCTCTCTCTCTCTCTCTCTCTCTCTCTCTCTCTCTCTCTCTCTCTCTCTCTCTCTCTCTCTCTCTCTCTCTCTCTCTCTCTCTCTTTTACAGGCTCAATTAATTTCTCCTGGGACGTTTACCTCCTCTTTGGTGTATCGTGCTAGAGTGGAAACAAATAACACCAACATGGCAAGGCAATTCACAACGTAATCTCTCTAGTTGGTGTAGTAGTGTGTCCAGAGAGACTAATACATTTTCCCAAAAGATATATTGCCGAAATCAGTGTAGGGGAAGGTTAGGTTGGATTAGGTTTGGTCATGTAGTGGGTAGGTTAGGTTAGGTTTGGTTGTGTTATGGGTGGGTTTGTTTTGGTTTGGTCATGTAGTGGGTAGGTTTGGTTGTGTAAAGGTTAGGTTGGATTAGGTTTGGTCATGTAGTGGGTAAGTTAGGTTTGTTTTGCTTGAGTTGGTGGGTTAGGTTTGTTTTGGTTTGGTCATGTTGTGGGTGGGTTAGGTTTGTTTTGCTTGAGTTGGTGGGTTAGGTTTGTGTTGGTTTGGTCATGTAGTGGGTGGGTTAGGTTAGGTTTTGTTGGGTTGTGTCCTGGGTAGGTTAGGTTTGGTTAGGTCAGGTTAGGTTGGGTCAAGCAGTGTAGGGAAGGTTGGGCTAGGTCATGAGATAATGTGAGGTAAAAACATGATGAAAAATATGAGGTAAAATGAGGAAAAAACACTCCATGAAATATAAGGTAATATGAGGTAAAAATACTCGATGTAAAATATGAGGTAATATGAGGTAAAAACACTCGATGTAAAATATGAGGTAGAAGCACTCGATGTAAAATGTTTGACCATAACGCTGGGGTTATTAAAATGTTGGCAGAGTGTTGTTGCAGTATTACCACCGGGGAGTTTTGCCCAATAATTTCTCACTAATTGAAAAAAAAAAAAAAAAAAAAAAAAAGAGAGAAAAAAAAAAAGAGAACAAAATATATGCTATTATTATCATTGTTGTTGTTGTTGTTGTTGTTGTTGTTGTTGTTGTTGTTAATGCTTAGAAAATAATGGCCAATGGTGTTCATTTTGTAAAGTTATTTCAATCAACAGACATAAATAAAAACTAATTAAATTTTGACAAGTATGAATGAAATACCAATACAGTGTATATTTATAGTAGGTATGTGTGTATGTTTGTATGTATGTATGAATTTATGTATGTATGTATGAATGTATGTATGTATGTATGAATTTATGTATGTATGTATGAATTTATGTATGTATGTATAGAATTTATGTATGTATGTATGAATTTATGTATGTATGTATGAATTTATGTATGTATGTATGTGTGTGTGTATCAGTCTGTCTATTCGTGTATCAATCAATCATCAATCACTCACTCAATCCATTAATCAATCTATCTATTGTTACGACCATTGTTTTTAGTATAAACTATTGTTAATAATGTTAAGAGTCAATGAAGCTGGGGTTGGGGTAGTTGTGTGTGTGACCTGGTGTTTCATATCTCAGAGCTCGTGGAGTTCTGAGTTTACCAGGTAGGCAAAGTGTTGGTTTTAGGCAGTAGGCCTCCTCCCTCCAACTGTGTAACATCTCTCTCCTGGAGCTCCACAACTGGTGAGAGTGACGTATTGTAAACTCAGGATTGTCCACAGCATTATAGGTTTAAGTTTGTAGGTTTAAGTTTATAGGTTTAAGTTTATAGGTTTAAGTTTATAGGTTTAAGTTTATAGGTTTAAGTTTATAGGTTTAAGTTTATAGGTTTAAGTTTATAGGTTTAAGTTTATAGGTTTAAGTTTATAGGTTTAAGTTTATAGGTTTAAGTTTATAGGTTTAAGTTTATAGGTTTAAGTTTATAGGTTTAAGTTTATAGGTTTAAGTTTATAGGTTTAAGTTTATAGGTTTAAGTTTATAGGTTTAAGTTTATAGGTTTAAGTTTATAGGTTTAAGTTTATAGGTTTAAGTTTATAGGTTTAAGTTTATAGGTTTAAGTTTATAGGTTTAAGTTTATAGGTTTAAGTTTATAGGTTTAAGTTTATAGGTTTAAGTTTATAGGTTTAAGTTTATAGGTTTAAGTTTATAGGTTTAAGTTTATAGGTTTAAGTTTATAGGTTTAAGTTTATAGGTTTAAGTTTATAGGTTTAAGTTTATAGGTTTAAGTTTATAGGTTTAAGTTTATAGGTTTAAGTTTATAGGTTTAAGTTTATAGGTTTAAGTTTATAGGTTTAAGTTTATAGGTTTAAGTTTATAGGTTTAAGTTTATAGGTTTAAGTTTATAGGTTTAAGTTTATAGGTTTAAGTTTATAGGTTTAAGTAGTTAAGATATTATGTGTTTGAGTAACGATTCACTGGTGAGTGAAATTCTATTTAATTATTTGTTTCCGTTGTGCATATTTGTGGTTATATTACAATATATTTATAAATTTACTAAAGTATTTTGTGTATATCCCATAACGTCTAGTCACGCCGACTGAACCTTGAGACACGTAGTATTGCGTTAGAGTCGGTCGTAACACTATCTTCAGACATAATAAAACATCAAATTATGATTTCATACGTAACACTATGATTGGAAAAATGACTGTCGAAATAAATACTTTAGTTTATCATAAGAACACTAACTAAGTCTTGTGGAACATCAGAGCTCCTTGATTTTAAGGGGGTGCGGGAGTAGGGGGACAGGCTTGGGGGGGTTTGGGTGGGTGCAGGAGTAGGGGGACAGGCTTGGGGGGGGGGGTTATGGGAGTGCAGGAATAGGGGACAGGCTTTCTACCCCCCCTCCCCAAGCCTGTCCCCCTATTCACGCACCCCCCAAACATCCCCCCAAGCCTGTCCCCTACTCCCGCACCCCCTTAAACAATAATGGTGGCCTGTTATTTGGAATCGTTTGAAGGAATCAGTTGCTCCAGATTTACCAACACCGTACTATCCCCTTAAAGACCATGTGATCGTGTATGAGAATTGGAGGCTTCTACTTTCTCCTGACTATGCCACAAAACACGCTCCTTCCCTATAGGTAGTGTTTCGTGGCAATATTTGAAGGACTCATTTACCTCCAATTTTCTGACTATATTACAGGGTCCCTTGATTAATTAATTGTTTTTCTCCAGCAGATGTTATATGCTCCAATGTTGGTAATAATTTTCCGAAGTATTTGTTAATTCTGTTGGTAATTTAAGGTGGTAATTCGCTTTTGTTACATTGGAGTGACTTGATTCCTCCAAAGTATGCCTAGAAACAGGACCAGAAGAGCAAAAATAAATAATGGTGTTCTGTTGCTTGGAATAGTTTGGAGGATTCAGTTGCTCCAGATTTACCAACACAAAATTTCCCCCTTAATTACTGGGTTATGTGTAGAGAAGCCACCACTACTGTACACACTCTCCTTCATCCATTAAGTGATCGATTACAAAAATGTTAAACTCTCATTAACTTCGGGGGTAAAAATTTCGCCACATTTTTAATAGGTGATTCCGAGTAACACTGAACTTTGCTTGTTTTTTTTTTATTTTATGGCTCCCTTTTACTTCCATCTCAACCACTTCCTTCCTTTCACTTCCACTTCAATCACTTACTTCCTTTCACTTCCACTTCAACCACTTCCTTCCACTTCCACCTTAACAACTTCCTTTCACTTCCAACTCAACCACTTCCTTTCACTTCCACCTCAACCACTTCCTTCCACTTCCATTTCCACCCCAGCCACCCCCACTTCAAACCACTTCCACTATAACCACCCTAACCACCACTATCTATTCTGACTCACCTTCGCCAACCTCAACCCCAATTGAAATCCCTTCCACCTCTACTACTCTCTCTCTAACCTCACCCCCCCCCCCATCTCAAACCACTCTCACCACCACAACCCCTCAAAATTACTTCCACCTCCATCACTCACAAGAATCTTACTCCCATCACAAACCCCTTCCACCACCACAACAACCACGACTACCTCTCTCTATAACCCAACCCACGACCATCACAAAAACCCCTTCCACTACCACAACCCATCCCTCTTACATCCACCACCTCTCTTTATAAACACACCCCCATCACATACCCCCATCACATACCCCCATCCACTATCACAACCCATCCCTCTTACATCCACTCTCTATCAATAAAGCCACTCACCCCCACCACATACCCACTTCCACTACCAACCCCCAACCCTCTTACATCCACCACATCTCTCTATAACCCCACCCACCCCTACCACCACCACCACCTCTAATATTCATACACCCTCTACCATCACCCATGCACACCAGCTCTGTATGACCACCAGAACACCACTCCTTCCGAATTCCATAAGGTAGTAAGGATTAATTAAGGTGAGATTCTCTTGTTGGTGAAAAAAACAAAACAAATTGGAAGGTCTCTGATTTCTCCAAACTATGCCACGAAACAAATCCCCTATTAGTGTGTATAGTACCATTGAAGGTGTCTGTTTTCTGGTATAGTTAGGAGGACTCGGTAGCCTTTCAATTTGCCAACTAGAGATTGAGTTTGAGCTTCAGGTCAGTCCAGGTGGGTCGACACTTACCACCATCCCTTACCAAATGAAGAGTAGCATCTGGTGTGTGTGTGTGTGTGTGTGTGTTGGTTGTCAGAAACTTACTGTATATATATAGCCAATTTCTCTCTCTCTCTCTCTCTCTCTCTCTCTCTCTCTCTCTCTCTCTCTCTCTCTCTCTCTGGTTATTTTATTTATCCCTGGGACTCTCAACTTTCAGAGAGGTAAATGGGATCTTAATAATAATAATAATAATAATAACAACACAGAAAACAGCTGAAGTACTAAACATACTTAGACCAACGTTAGACGATTATTCACTGCTACAGCAACCTCCCGTGGTAGGTTAGGTTAGGTTAAGATAGGTTAGGGCAGGTTCGGTCAGGTCAGGTTAATAGTGCTATCGTTAACCACGGGCTAATTACCGTAAAGTGACCTGGGACACACCAATCACCAGAGAGATTGATTAGGGAGCAGGATTAATTAACCAGAGAGTAATTGACTTATTAACTGATCAACTTACTGACTGACCGACTGACTGACTGACTGACTGACTGACTGACTGAATGAAACAAATGATAATAAGATAAACCCTCGCACCGGTATGATCTGAATAGCATAATTATATCTTACCGGTATGATTTTAATAGCATAATTAATTCTTACCGGTATGATCTGAATGGTATAATAGAGGTGTGTGTGTGTGTGTGTGTGTGTGTGTGTGTGTGAGAGAGAGACAAAAAAATTCTATCTAAATATCAGTGAAGGTACATTGGAGTTCCTGTATTCCTCCAAAGTATGCCAGGAAACAGGACCAGATGGGCACGAATAATGGTGAACTGTTGCTTGGAATGGTTTGGAGGAAGTAGTTAGTTACTCCTGATTTACCAACGCTGTATATCCCCTTTAAGATGGAATAAAGATGTTGTAGACGAAATGGAGGCTTCAAACTCCTCCAATCTGTGACAAGAAACAAAAGTGGCCATTATATATATATGGTCTGGTCTTGTTTACTGGTAGAGTTTGGAGGGTCTCAAAGCTTCCAATTTATTCACCAACAATGTTTTACTAGGGTGGAGCAATATGTTTACCTCTCAGGTGATGATGGTGGTTCTTTTCATCCTAAGCCGAAAATTACGTTAATGACCATCGACCCAGTTACCATTTAACCTCCCCCCCCCCCTACACACTCTCCTACCTCCTCCCAGTCCCTATCTCACCCTACCCCAAACCCCAAGTCCCTGCATCCCCCTACCCCTCCACATCTCCTTCCTGACTAGCTTGAACCTAAGAGAGGCTCAGCATATATATATATATATATATATATATATATATATATATATATATATATATATATATATATATATATATATATATATATATATATATATATATATATATATATATATATATATGAGGAATATTTGAAGATCTGCAGGATATGAAACGCTTTGAAGTTAACCCTTGTTAGATTTAGATGCACTTAACTTTGGATAAAAATATGTAGGAAAGTGTTTAGTAAAATTAGGTCTGTTAACAGTGATTGCTTTTATGACCTTTGCTAGGATTGCAATATACAAAAAGGTGTGAGAGTTTTATGTGGGACTGAATAGAAAACCATACATAGTTTTCAGTCCTCGATTTGAAGTATAATAATATGTGGCTTGTCTATGTTGTATATTGTGCCAAGTCTTGTTTTAATGTGTGTGAGTGTGAGTGTGTGTGTGTGTGTGTTTTGTCAAGTCCCATCTTAGTGTGTGTGTGTGTGTGTGTGTGTGTGTGTGTGTGTGTGTGTGTGTGTGTGTGTGTGTGTTGTCAAGTCCCATCTTAGTGTGTGTGTGTGTGTGTGTGTTGTCAAGTCTTATTTTAGTGTGTGTGTGTGTGTGTGTGTGTGTGTGTGTGTGTGTTGTGTAATTGCTTTCATAAAAACTGTAACTGTCTCTCTTCATGAAACGTTTATAACATCCCTTGACTCACACCAAATTTAAATCTGAAATGAATTCCTGCAGTCGACTGAATAATAAAGAACAAACTTATATGAATAACAACGTCCACTCTACATGTAACTGTCACCTCTACAACAACAAAATCAACAACAAAAACAACAACAACAACAACACCTGCAAATATGAATACCAATTAACTGCAGCTTCTCTTTTTTTTTTTTTTTTTTGGTGAATTGGAAGGTCCCTGATTCCTCCAAATTATCCCACGAAACAGATCCCTTATTAGTACCATTGAGGGGGTCTGTTTTCTGGCATAGTTAGCTCGAGGAATCAGTCGCCCCCTCCCTCCAATTAACCCTCAAAAGAATCTACAATACACCCACAAAAGCAACTCCTCCCACAACCAACAACAACCACAACAACACCTCGACCCACAGTATCCATCCCACAACAATCGTCATCATCAACACCCACAAAGTCAACTCCTCCCACAACCAACAACCACAACAACAGCAAAAGCAACAACAACAACAACAACAACAACACCTCGACCTATAGTATCCATCCCACAACAATCATCATCAACAACACCCACAAAGTCAACTCTAACTTTTTGCTACAACGATCACTACACAAAACTATTGGCAATGCTTGTGTCATTATCATCAAAACCACAACACCTACCAGTATGCTTTTTGTGGCCAGGGTATATATATAATTGTTTTATGAGCCCTGAAAAAAAAGGCCAGTTTATTTAGTGGTCTGAATACAAATATCAACAGAGTATTATAAATATATTACTTCTGCCAATTTATTATTGTGTATATACTGTACATGCATATACAGAATTCATGGTGCATTTCCTCATAGATTTTTACTTCTATCAAAGTTTATATTAGATAGATGCTTGTAGAATCTTACGTTAATGATAATACGAGCATAATTATTCCTTTTGTGAAATTTGAAATGTTTATCCTTTTCGTGTTTACATATTTTATTGTAAATTAAGCAGCTTCCTCCCTTCTTCCCCTCAGGAGAGCATGCAACACTCGTCAAGCTACTCAGTCTTACTCCTTTTCTGTCAAACTCCACAATGGAAGAGTTTACAGGTACTATCAGTGTTTCATATATACAACTGGTCAACTCTGGAATACACACACACACACACACACACACACACACACTATTATGTAAGAGTTAAAAGCCAGGTTCTCTCAGTCTTTCGTATACACAACTGGTCAACTCTGGAACACACACACACACACACACTAATGGATGAGTTAACCAGTATTCTAAGTCTTTCATATACAAAACTGGTCAACTCTAGAACACACACACACACACACAGAAATTACAAAAAATTACAGCAGTATAAAAATAAAAATAGTAAAATAAAAATAAGATAATGAAATATAAATAACAATAATAAAGATAAAAATAAAAAAATATGATCGAGCCTAGTCACAGTGAGGGAGAGAAATCTAATCATAACAACAACAACAACAACAACAACAACATACGTCTGGCAGTTCTACACACACACACACACACACACACACACACACACACATCTTTTGGGAGGCTTATGATTCCTCCAAACTATACCAGACAACAGGGAAGGGGAGGGGGAATCTGTTTCATAGCACTGTTTGGAAGTCTACGTGAACTCCACCTACAACTTTTGGTAGATTGGAGCACCTTGAATCCTCCTATATATGTCAGGAAACAGGACCAGACGGACACAAATACTGGTGGCCTGTTACCTGGAATACTTTGGAGGAATTAGTGGCTCCAGATTTACACCAACACTATATATACTTCACCTCTCCCCTCCCATCCCCCTCTTGATAAACTCCCTGGTAACAGTTTATCGTACAAAATGTTGAGTCAGTCTGTCAGTCAGTCAGCACAGTAAATTTTATCGACAATCATCCCACAGTTCACTTACTTACTTACCCACTCACTCACTCACTCCTTGTTAGTATTTACAGCTTACTTATTTACTTACTCACTAACTCACTCACTCCTCGTTAGTATTTACAGCTTACTTATTTACTTACCCACTTACTCACTCACAAACTCACTCACTTACTCCTCGTTAGTATTTACAGCTTACTTATTTACTTACTCACTCACTCACTTACTCCTCGTTAGTATTTACAGCTTACTTATTTACTTACTCACTTACTCACTCACTCACTCCACGTTAGTATTTACAACTTACTTATTTATTTACTTACTCACTTACTCACTCACTCACGCCTCGTTAGTATTTACAGCTTATTTATTTATTTACTTACTCACTTACTCACTCACTCACGCCTCGTTAGTATTTACAGCTCACCAAGATGCCCATAGTACTCTTCAGGACCAATCTACCCAATGACAAGATCAGTCACGATTTCCACAAGCAGCTCTCGGCTAAGCTGGCACAGGTGTTGGGTAAGAAGGAGGAGGTGAGTTAAGACTGAATGTTAGCTAGGCTCATCTACCTTCATTACTTTGATGTGAGGGGATTTATTATTATTATTATTATTATTATTATTATTATTATTATTATTATTATTATTATTAGTAGTAGTAGTAGTAGTAGTAGTAGTTAGTAGTATTTATTTATTTATTTATTTATTTATTTATTTATTTATTTTATTACTATTATTATTTGTTTACATATTTTTTCATTTCATATATACCATGAAATGGTACCAGATAGAGAAAGATAATAGTGTCCTGTCTGTTGCTTGGAATAGTTTGGAGAAATCAGTTGCTTCAGATTCACCACCAGTGTATATAGCACTCCCTTAAGTGAATATATAATTTTGCTTTGAGAAACTTGGAAGGCTAATAATTCCTCCAAACATTACCACGAAACAGAAACATTATTATTATTATTTTTTTTTTTTTTTTTTTTTTCGTTACTTTCATTCACCCCATACAGGACTTTTGATGGTGACTGTACACACATCTACCCAACCACTCCAATATCACAATTAAACAACATAACAGAACAATTCCCTCTTTTTGTTATCATGTACTTAGATAGATAAGAACTGATAATGAGTTGAAGGTTAAGACTGAGGAGTTTCTCGTATCTATTCAACAGTTTTCATTATTTTTATGGTTTTCATTAGGGACCCTGTGATCGTGTATGAAAATAATTGGGGGCTTCTGATTCCTCCTGACCATACCACGAAACACAAGCTCCTTCCATATAGGTGTGTGTGTTTCGTGGCCATATTTGAAGGACTCATTTTCCTCCAATATTTTTTACTACATCACAGGGTCCTTTCGCCTCTCTGGTATGATGGTGAACTTTGGAGTACCTTGATTCCTCCAAAGTATTACTGGAAACAGGACTAGATGAGCGAAAATAAAGGTAGCCTGTTGCTTCGAATACTATGGAGGAATTAGTGGCTCCAGATTTACCAACATTTTACTACCTACCGCCTTAAGAATAATGTTGTCGTGAATGAGACGTGATTGGTTCTTCTTCTGTGTGTGTGTGTGTGTGTGTGTGTGTGTGTGTGTGTGTGCTTTCGTGTGTGTATTTTCATTAATATAGTCCACTCCTACAGATCGTATTAGTGACGGTGTGTGTGTGTGTGTGTGTGTGTGTGTGTGTGTGTGTGTGTGTGTGTGTCTTTTTTTTCCATCAATATAATCCATTCCTACAGGCGGTATTAGTGACAGTGGAATGTGGTGCCCGTCTGTGTCGTGGGGGTAACTTCGACCCCATGTGTGAGCTGCATATCATTTCCCTCTACTTCAACACCAGTGCCCAGACCCAGGCAGCCACAGCAGCCCTCACCCCCTTCATCACACAACACACACACATTCCCAGCAACAGGTAATAATAATAATAATAATACAGTGATTGATCAAACCTTTCATAATACCTATAGGATCTTCCAGGCCAAAGGTGGTTTTATTTTATCCCTGATCAGTCAAACATTAGAGTTATTCTTTCCTCCTAGTGTGTATAATCGGTCTGAATGTTTATAGTAGTTATTTATTTATTTATTATTATTATTATTATTATTATTATTTTTATTATTATTATTATTATTATTATTATTATGATTATGATTATTATTATTATTATTATTATTATTATTAATGTTTTTTTGTGGTTGCAGAGTGGTGTTGTCGTTCCAAGCCCCTGAGCCCTTCATGGTAGCTATTGATGGGAAAGTGGTCCAGCGTTGAGTCCCATCACAACACAACACAACACAACCCACCAACCCAACACTTAGTACCATCACAACACAACACAACACAACACAACACAACAACACTGAGTTCCATCACAATACAACACAACCTTCCATCAATCCTTCTCATTGAATTCTACTTCTATGAGGAGATACAGTACTATATTTGTGGTTCAGTAGAGTGACTATATTCCTCCAAAGTATGGCAGGTAACAGGACCAGATTAACAAAAATAATGGTGTCCTGATGCTTGGAATAGTTTGGAGGAATCAGTTGCTCCAGATTTACCCACATTGTACTACCCCATTATATTTCTAGTACGTTTGAGGACAACGTAAACGAGAGCTGTGAAAATTTTATGTGTGATAAATTGTTAAGAGAAGTTGTAATTTTGCAGCATTTCCCGTCTGACTAAAAAAAAAAAAAAAAAAAAAAACCTTGTGTTCAGCTATGTAGAGGATGGTCTGGTTAATCACTTAGGAATGTTGGGAGGTCAGGTAAGGTCAGGTTAGGCTCAGATCAGATGTTATTGTTTAATGTGCGGCCCCTGCCTTTCCTCCACTTCCCCTCTGTGACTGTATAAAAATGTTGTGGGGGTAAGGTCCAATCAGGTTAGGCTCAGATCAGATCCTATTGTTCCCCTCCCTTCTCCTCTGTCACTGTATATAAATAAACTCTCAATCCTGTTTATGTCTCTGTATCATTCTGTATGAGGATGTAATACACTAAAGTACCTACTGCCTCGCCTGTAATTTCCTCTATCGTCATTTTACATACATAGAATTTTAATAACAATACAGTAACCTGTCCATTATTTTTTGTAAACGAGAGAGGAATAATTATATCTCTATCTATCTACTTATTTATCTATCTATCTATTTATTTATCTATCTATTTATCTACCTATCTATCTATCTATCTATTTATCTACATATTTATCTATCTATCAAGCTATCTATCTACCTAATTTTTGTAAATAAGAAGTGGAAAGTTATCGCTTCTATCTCTCAGTTTATATATCTATCGAATTTTTGCATATATATATACTAGACAAGTAGATGGAGAACTTATCACTCGTGTATTGTTAGTCTAAGATAATTAAGTAGAGAGAGAGAGAGAGAGAGGTGTGTGTGTGTGTGTGAGGTCATTATACCCCTGGCCTCATTATAATAGATCCTGTGATACTGTTTAACGAGAGTATTGAAGGACACAGATTCCTCCAGACCATGCCAGAAAACAACACTTACCCAGGGAGAGTATCATAGTTTGTGTTTCCTGGCAGAGTTTGGTGGACGTGTCAGCCTCCGATAAAAACTCTCCCTGGTGTTGTGTGTCTTCGTCAGCTTTATGCCCTGACAACAACAAAAATAGAGAGAGAGAGAGAGAGAGAGAGAGAGAGAGAATAAATAATGGGGGGTATTAGGGATGCCAATTAGTGTCATCAACCCTGAATAAGTTTACCATGAAAAGTATCAATCAATTTTTTCAATTTTTTTTTTATTATTTTTTTTTTTTTTACTTTTTTTTTTTTTATATAAGACGTCGAGGCCTAACGAGAATGTGTATCACTCTTAAGGGAAGAAGCTTTTTTTTTTTTATAATATGTTAGAAGGCTACTAATTTTCTTTCCTTCACTATATAATATGTGAAGTGGAAACGAAAATGAGGACAGAAGAGAAGCAAGAAGAATAGGAAAGCAGGCACAGAAGAGAAGAGGATAAAAGAGGAAAGGAGATAAAGGAAGTAAGCAAAAGACAGACAGGAGGAGGAGTAGGTGTAGGAAAGAAAAGGCACTAACTAGGAGAGAAGAGGAGGAAAGTAAAGAAAGGAAAAGACAGGCAAGAGTGAGTGAGGGAGAGTAGAGACACTGGGAGAGAAGAAAATAGGAAGAGTGAGGAGAGGAGGGAAGAGAGGCAAGGAAAGAGTGAGGAGAGAAGAAGAGAGGAGATGTGGAAAGAGAGGCAAAGGAAGAGTGAGGAGAGAAGAGGAGAGGAGATGTAGAAAGAGAGGCAAAGGAAGAGTGAGGAGAGAAGAAGAGAGGCAAGGTAAGAGTGAGGAGAGAAGAAGAGAAGAGAGGTGGGAAGAGAGGCAAAGGAAGAGTGAGGAGAGAAGAGAGGACAGGAGAAAAGAGAAGCGACAACGAAAGAGAGAAGAGAGGAGAGGAGGAGAGGAGAGGAATGAGGAGAGGCGAGTATGAGAACGATGACAAGATATAAGGAGGTTGGTCAGCCCTTTTATATGGGAAACAAAAATATAGCAATAATCTTGACTTTCCATTCCATCATTCTTGTCAAGTTTAGATTGTGGGTATGATGCAATAATTTAGGGAATAGTTATAAAGTTTTGGTACATTTGAGCGCCTTGATTCCTCCAAAATATATCAGGAAATAGGACCAAATTAACGAAAATATTGATGGTCTGTTGTTTCGAATATTTTTTTTTGGAGGAATCAACTGCTACAGATTTGCTGACAATATTTTGTTCATTGTTATAATAATCATCAATATCATTATTAACATTATCATTATATTTATCATCATTATTTTTATTATTATCATTATTATTATTATCATCATTATTTTTATCATTTTTATTATCATTATCACCATCATTATTATTATTATTATCATTATCATTATCATTATTATTATTTTTCATTTTTATTATCATAATTATCATCATTATCATTATTATTATTATCACTATCATTATTATTATCATCATCATCATCATTAATCATCAGAAATATTTGTTTATATTCGGACACTGTGTAGACGAGTAAGTTAAGTTAGCCTACCTGACTTCATGACCTTTATACCACCAACATCCCTCGATTATTGTTGTTGGGTTCTGTACCAGCTAAAAAAACACACACACACACACACACAC
This sequence comes from Petrolisthes cinctipes, assembly GCA_033782935.1. Classification (NCBI taxonomy): domain Eukaryota; kingdom Metazoa; phylum Arthropoda; class Malacostraca; order Decapoda; family Porcellanidae; genus Petrolisthes; species Petrolisthes cinctipes. The sequence goes on along the minus strand of JAWQEG010005744.1, from coordinate 6,057 downwards.
ACACACACACACACACACACACACACACACACACACACACACACACACACACACACACATACAGAAAAAATAATATAATGATGATTCAACGAGGGTGAAAAAACGTTCCATTTCCTGGCAATGTTACTGAGCACAAACATTCTTGAACTGAAAACACCATCATATTTTTACAAGTCTTTCAAAATCACGAGTGAGTATAGTACAACACACAAAAACGCCACACAACACACACACGTATGTACGCTTCTTTCTCCACATGCATCCACATACACACATACAATACACACACGTATACACTTCTTCACATGTACCAACATACACACACACACAACACTCACAAACACCACACAACACACACACACACAGATACACTTCTTCACATGCACCCACATACACACACAACACACACAAACGCTACATCACACACACAACACACACACACACACACACGTACACTAATCCACTTGCACCTACATACACACACTCTATCATTCTACAATTACAACGTCTCAAGGGGAGATTCTCTTGTAGGTGAACTGGAGGGTCTGATATTCCTCAAAACTATACCAGGAAACAGACGCCCTCAATGGTACTAATAGGGGACCTTTAAATTCACCACCAACAAGTGAATCTTTCCTTAATGACCACTACCAAGTCCCAATAACAAAACAAAACAAAACCAAACCAAGTTGCATATCGACCTACACACAAAGACAATAGGCAAGAACAATGATGCTGTTATGCTGTTGACGGTGGCGTGCTTGGTAACGATACGATGACTCCCTAGACACAATACAGAGCCATGGTATGTACAGTTGGACAAAGGAATTCGTGGTACAGCTGAGGTGGTAAATGCTTAGCTCCTCCGATGCAGTATGAAATTCCTTAAAGACCAAAAAGATTTACCAGGGGCAGAAACTATGATGTGGGATATCGACGATAAGCAAATACTGGACAAAAGTCACTGGTAATTATAAGAGAGAGACAAGCATCTTCCACTTGGGCTGTACCACGAATTACTGTGTCCAACTGTACGTACTACTACTGGTATTGTATG
>JAWQEG010005743.1:5000-22500 GCA_033782935.1 Petrolisthes cinctipes | reverse complement strand
GATTCCTCCTAACTAGCCTGGCCTATAACAAAAAACAGACGCCCTCAATGGTATACGCTAATAGAGGATCTGTTTCGTGGCATAGTTTGGAGGAATCAGAGACCTTCCAATTCACCAACAAATGAATCTCACCTTCATTTAATCCTCAGACAGGCTGGAGGACGAATCAAGCAATAAAAACTTGACCTAACGACGAAGGAAAAGGAACTGACATAATGCTACTATTTTTTATTTCTTCAGCTCTCAGTAGTGGACTGTCCTTAGTATCGTTAAAGTCGAAGCAAAATGTTCCTCCAAATTATACCAAGCAACAGGCCACAATTTATTTTGGTTAATCATGTTCTGTTTCCAGGTGTAGCCTACTTTGGTGGAATCAAGGAGCTGCAATGTACCAAAGGTAGATTATGTCCTTAGGCCTATTTCGTTTAGTCCCATGGGTGTTTACTGAATATTTCCATTCCAACACATCAAATTTAGGCCTACCGTAGCCGACCTGAATCAAATCTTGGCCTATCTTCAGGGGGCAGTACAGTTCCCCTTTAACTATGGGAGAATATACTTGGGTACATAGCAGCACATTGATTCCTCCAAAATTTGCCAGGAAACAGGACCAGGGTAACAAAATTAATGGTGGGCTGTTGCTTGGAATAGTTTGGAGGAATCAATTACTCCAGATTTATCAACACTGTATCACCCCCTTAATGGCTATCTTGAAACGATTAGCTTATAGGATATGAACTAGACTATTATATCACCACCCAGACTGAATGTGTGTGTGTGTGTGTGATTCACCGTTTCGGCTCCCCTCTTATCTGGCAGCTGTGATCTTATCTGTGTTATCGGGAGGTGACATTGTTTGACAAGGATAACCACTGAGGCTATAATCATGTTAGACAGGAATAGGTAGGCTACGTGTTGACGTTTGTTGTGAAGCCTCCCTCACGTCAGTCAGTCAGTCAGTCAGGCAAGCAGGCAGGCAGGCAGTCAGTCAGTCAAGTAAGCAGGCAGTCAGTCAGTCAAACAGTCAGTCAGTCAATCAGTCAAGTAAGCAGGTAGTCAGTCAGTCAGTCAGGTAAGCAGTCAATCAGTCAGTCAGGTAAGCAGTCAATCAGTCAGTCAGGTAAGCAGTCAATCAGTCAGTCAGTCAGTTAGTCAGGCAGGCAGTCAGTCAGTCAATCAGTCATGTAAAGGTCATAAACCTAAATCTTCACCCTCACTTCCACAAAGAAAATTCAATAAAACCAAATAATAAAAAATAAAACTCAGATAAGCTAAACACAGTAGGCCCAAAATTAGTTTAAACAATCACTCTCCCTCAAGTATATAGAGCTATTTCAATATTTCTCTTAGAGGCAGCAAAGTAATCAGGACAAATGGAGTTGCTCGCGTGTCCCTCACCATTACCAGAAGCAGGCCACTGTTATTTACAGGCTTTACACGAGGCAGACCAACACCTATTTCACACTTGTTCGTGGTATTCATACAATATTCAGTCTCGGGTCACAATGTCAGGTAGGGTAATGTGTGTGTGTGTGTGTGTGTGTGTGTGTGTGTGTGTGTGTGTGTGTGTGTGTGTGTGTTATAGGGTAATGTGTGTGTGTGTTATAGGGTGATGTGTGTGTGTGTTATAGGGTGGTATGTGTGTGTGTGTGTGTGTGTGTGTGTGTGTGTGTGTGTGTGTGTGTGTGTGTGTGTGTGTGTGTGTGTGTGTGTGTCATTGAGCAGATATAGAATAGAATGGAAAGTTAGGAGGTGACATTTTCTGGCACAGGATGTACTATATAGATAATATTGATAATACCGTGACAATCTGAGAAAGAACAAATACCAGAGGGCACGATTATATGCAAGGAGACAGTCCACTTGATTAGAAATATTCAGGCGTCTATTAAAATGTCAACGTTATACTGTACCGCATCACGTAAAAATATATATTCTCTTTCCACTCGGCAATGTAAATAAATACCAGATAGCCAATAAGCAGCTTAGTATCAACATTGAGTGCAAATCATGTCATTTACAACGTCAATACTATGCCTCACAACATAAAAACTGTAGTCATTATTTTCTCTTTACACAATACAATATCATTACCAGTCATAAGTATGTAGCCTCGTATTATATAATATTAAAACCAGCGTTGGTAATAAAGCATTTTTCTTTTTGTAATGTGGATGATGAAAAAAAATAAAATTGTAAATACATATATCCCTTTCCGAGCTTCAATTCCACCGTCACTGTGAAAAGCTCATCCAACTTCCAATTACAAAAACTTCATGGAGTATCAAATGCAATGCAGTTCTTTTTAGCCTCGCCACAAACCGGATTCGTGTAATTCCTTCCCCGGAATGAAAATGGAGAGTTGGTTTATTTTATTACACGAAAGGTCACCAACACCACCAACCATCCAACCAGTCCTAAGTTCACCGCTATGTGTGATATTTATTTGTTTCATTAAAGATTTACTCACTTCACGCTAAGACCTGCCTCGGTAATTTTCTGCACCGGTACCGATAATGAGTTTTACCCTAACTGGCTTATAAAAAATGCATCCCCGTGCAAGAAACACGGTATCAAGAAATTATATAATTAGTTACCGTATAAATAATAAAAATAATAATAATAATATAATATAACAATAATAATAATAATAATATAATATAACAATAATAATAATAATAATATAATATAACAATAATAATAATAATAATATAATATAACAATAATAATAATAATAATAATATAATATAACAATAATAATAATATAATATAATATAACAATAATAATAATAATATAATATAACAATAATAATAATAATATAATACAACAATAATAATAATAATAATAGTAATACGCTAATAATATTAATAATGGTAATTGGCTATACTGTTTAATATTCGTGAAAATGTATCTACGGTATATAGTGTCAAGTTAATGAATCCACTCATACCTAGAAAAAATACCAACTATAACATTTACCTACTCAAGAAAACATCATTATCGCATCGTACACTATAGGCTATTATTCTGGACTAACATAACTACTGATGTGGGTAAAAATAGTCAGCATTCCAGGGTACAAACTCGCTCCTCACACGGTACAGTCAAGGTCAATATAGTCCTACAACACCTTCCTATGAAACGTCCTCGTAAAATAAAGTGCCATAAACTATACAGCTGTTGGTCTCAAATGGTGGTTCATATGGGGGTATAATATATGGTAAAATGTTGTTGTTGTTGGTGGTGGTGGTAAGTTTGGAGCTAATGATTCCTCCAAACTATCTTAAGGTGGTAATTATGTTTTGGTACTTTGGAGTGCCTTGATTCCTCCAAACTATCTTAAGGTGGTAATTATTTTTTGGTATTTTAGAGTGCCTTGATTCCTCCAAAGTATGCTAGGAAACAGGACCAGATTAGCAAAAGTAATGGTGTTCTGTTGCTTGGAATAGTTTGGAGGATTCAGTTGCTCCAGAATTACCAATACAAAACTTCCCCCTCAAGCAACAGACCACTATTGTTGATTTTGTTCATCTGGTCCTATTTCGCGACAACATACTTTGGAGGAATCAAGGTGCTCCGATGTATTAAAAGTATATTAGCCTATCCCCTTTAAGATTCCCTCCCGTGGTTTACTCGAAGCTGTGTAGGACCTTTGACCATAACTGTACAACACGGGTAGCTAGCTAAACAACATGTCTACCTACTCAAGAGCTGCAAGACCAATCCAGTTATATATACGAACATGGAGAGAATAATGTTTTTACCGTATTAACCAAACCTTGCAACGGGATAAAAACATAACATAACTCGGTCCAAACATACACACAAGACGTGAAATCATGAAAACGAATTCGTCCCTTCCCCTCCACCACACACAAAAAGAAAACGAAATATGAAAAATAAATAAAATACAAAAAATATAAAATGAAAATGTAATAAAGAATAAGAATACATAGGGCTATAAAGAACAAACTAAAAATAAAATAAAATGATAAAAGAAAACAAAATATGAAAATAAATAAAATAAAATTATATACGGTAAAAGAAAACAATATGAAAATAAATAAAATAATAAAAAAATATATGAAAATAAAATAATAAAAAAAAATATATAAAATAAAAATGTAATATTGAATAAGAATAAAAAAAATACCAATACAAGTAAAATAATATAAAATAAATAAATAATAAATAAACTGTCTCACTTGCAGACGTTCTCAATCACGACTGCCATCACGAACGAAATGGCAGAGAGGAAAACTTCCCAATTTCTTCGTGGACAAAAATGAAGACCAGAGACGAGAGTAATGACAAATTCCAATAACTGGTGGGGAAGGGAGGAAGGAAAACCGTAACTTTAATCAGTTGTCTTTTGTGTGTGTGTGTGTCCCCAGAAATATAAATAGTGTCTCACCCACCATTTGTGTGTGTGTGTGTGTGTGTGTGTCCCCAGAAATATAAATAGTTGTCTCACCCTGCATGTGTGTGTGTGTGTGTGTGTGTGTGTGTGTCCCCAGATATATAAATAGTGTCTCACCCTGCATTTGTGTGTGTGTGTGTGTGTGTGTCCCAGCAATATAAACAGTGTCTCACCCACCATTTGTGTGTGTGTGTGTGTGTGTGTGCGTGTCCCCAGCAATATAAACAGTATCCCACCCACCAAGTGTGAGTGTGTGTGTGTGTGTGTTCGGACCCCAGATATTTTCAAGGCTGGCAGGATGTTCGCCAAGTCACCACAACAAGTCTCACTTCCGCCAAATATTCCCGCGGGTGTTTCGGCTTCATCTACTGAATTACACGGGGGTGGTCTGTTTCGCTCACTCACACACACACACACACACAAAAAAAATAAAAAAAAATAAAAAAAAATATATAAATAAAAAACTTCACTGCACAAGATAAGAATGTGTTTTTGTATGACTGTTTGGAGAAATGGATATGCTAGCTCTTTATTGGTCCACATAAAATTAAACACTTTCCTTCACATTAACCCGTCAAGAATTATATACAATCTTCCACCGTTTCTCTAACTCGTTAGGCTAAATTAAGGGGATATAAAATATAGTACAGCGTTGATGGTAAATCTGGAACAAGTGATTCCTTCAAACTATTCCAAGCAACAGGCCATCATTAATTTTGTTCATCCGGTCCTGTTTCCTGGCATATGGTACTCTGAGGCATCGAGTCGCTTTAACCCTCTTACTGAATAAACATCATATCAATCATCACATTCCACTGAAAAGGCTTTGAAAAGTGACGCGAAACTCCAGCTGTTGGTCACTGTAAAATTGGTTCATAATATTTACTCCGATACAAGAGGACTTTTGACCAAGACTGTACATCGATCGCGCCTATTTGCAAGGATTAACTCGTGTATAGTATTGCGTTACATTAGGCTATCGTACAACATAAGCCAGCCAGCCAGCCAGCCTGTACCATTTTACCTGCACGAGCTACGCTACGGTACGCTTCCATCGTGTTTAATATTCAACCGACGTCTTGCCTCTCAGTGCACTAGTGAATTCCTAATTATTCTAGTTTAAACCCTCATATTAAGCAGATGATCTATAAGCAGGGATGAAACTGCAGCATGTGTAATAAATCATCGGGCAAACTAATTATGTGGGGTTCAACTATCATTTCATCTTCTCTACCACAGCTAAAACAAAGATGGGAGAAGGGGAGGAGGCACAGCTTTTGTCCACCACAAGGCTATAGAGTAGAAAATATACAGTATGCTATGTACTGTACCAATTAAATTAACAAACTCTTAAATAGTAGTTCAAATATATACAATAAGCACATACACTTTGCCCCTCGCTATATATACTGTATATTGGTACCATGTATGAGTAGAAATGTGCAGTCCCAATTCTAATAACAAACTCTTAAATAGCAGTAAAAAAAAAAAAAAAAAAATACAGGGCTCAGTTTTTTTTCTTCTCTCTCTCTCTCTCTCTCTCTCTCTCTCTCTCTCTCTCTCTCTCTCTCTCTCTCTCTCTCTCTCTCTCTCTCAGTAATGGTACGTGTAGGGTTAAGTTAGCTAGCTATGGCTACAAGTTATTTATCACACAAGTGGTCACTCAACGTCAATCTGTCCACCCACTAGTCCCCACACACCTGAACAGTATTCTACATAGCCTAGGCCTACACACACAACACATACACATTCTTACCTACATTACATACACATTTTTCCCTACATTACAAACACACACACATTTTTCCCTACATTACACACACACACACACACACATTCTTCCCTACATTACAAACACACACACATTCTTCCCTACATTACACACACACACACATTCTTGTCTACATTACACACACACACACAAATTCTTGCCTACATTACACACACACACACAGCCTAGTCTACATTAGCCTACACACACACTCTTTCTCTCTTTAACACCCATGATCGCTTCAATACACATTACCGGTACTGTGTCGGTCACCTTTACCACACCTTCCTCGCTACATTCCGGAAATGATAAGCGTATCCATTCTTTCTAGTCGACTTCCTGACATTATACCTTTTCAAATAATAATAATAATAATAATAATAATAATAATAATATTATTCCCTCACGGTTATTCATGAGACACTGTTGGGTATGCAAGAACATTCATAGCGTTAATGAGGGCGTGGTAACGATACGATGGCTCCATAGACCACGCCATCGTCAACACCACGGATGATGTTCTTGCATACGACCCACTGTCCGGTCGTTACCACACCTCAGACGCACTATAGAAACACGTGTTCATGATTATCGTACCGTATCACATTCTACTTTCAACACCGGTAACCCTTAATTCAGTTTCTCATGCCACCTTTTACACTTTCCCGATTGGCATTCACAATTTTTGCACATGTAGCCTATAGTATCCACACCGTACTTTAGTATCGCCGCTATGCATAACAGTTTGTTTACATTCACATCCCACACGCAGTCGAGTTACTAATAGGCCTAATACTAACAGATGACTACACCTCTCACGCACAAACCTTATATCCAAACCTTTCATAAACGTTCTATTTTCTGCAGCTTTTCCACACACACACACACACAAGCCCCATGTCCAAACTTTCATAAACGTTCTATTATCTACAGTATACACAAACACACCTTCCCGAGATCACAATATAAAATCACATTCCTGGTCCACACTATCCACACACGTTACTGGTTCTCCGTAATTTCCCCCGCGATCCATATAATCTCACATTCCGTTCACACCTCTCCTTCACACGCCTGCTTTGCAATATTATACACCCGTGGTTAATAAAATACGCGTATTACAACCACGTTTCTACATTTCACACAATATATAACAGGTTTACGAGGTGGTAGTGGTAGAGTACAGTCGACTAGGCTAAAGTTCCTTAAACTCTGTCGTGTTGCCTTGCCAGTACCATTGTATATATTTTTTCTGTGTTGCAATAGTACCGTAAAGTTTTCCTTAGGGTATATGTATGAAGTAGCACGGTAGGCCTCGTTATATTATTGATAAGTACCATAATTTTCTTATGTCGCTAATCTCATTAGGCCCTACCACGAAGAAGCCATTTCCTATTTTTCCACAAAACTGAAAAAAACACACACATTGACAGGGCTATTTGCCTAGTTGAAGCCACAGCACACTGCAGCCAAGTAGCCTATAATAACCACCATTTGCTAGCACTGAATAAATTATTTTTTTAATTTATTGTTCGATTAATCCTTGGGCAAAGTTTTCTACAGCTCGTGACTGTGAATATTGCAGGAGCACAAGCACGCAGGATATCAGCTGACATGTTGCCCATATTTCAAATATTTTGGCTGAAAGTTAGGTGCATACTTTTCTTTTCGTTATTTTCCTCTACTGCACACACTTCATATGAGCCAGTCACGCTATCCTGCACACAGATTATACACACCACCAGCACCTGTGTACATTTCCATTACAGTAACTTTGTACATATTTTCCAGTCCAACAAATTTTATATTTCTTCATTTGCTTTTATGGTAAACCAACTCGCCAACTGTAGGCTAAATTAGTAAGCACTTTTATAACTGACGAGACACGAGTTATCATAAACAAACACATTAGGCTACACACACTGAAGAGCCTCTTTAACGTTCAAAGTTTGCGTTCTCTACAGGGAGTTCAAGTACCGTATTTGAAAACACAGTTTCTAAAAACTCAGCATCTTAATTGGGTACGGTACGGTACTTCACGTGGTCTTATTTTAGTTTCGTTTTCTGGTTCCCGACTAACAGAACACCCTGATGGACTAAAGGCTAATCACATTCCAGATAAGCCAATTCATCACTGACAATTTCTCTCACACACTGTATAGGACCACAACATCACAAGTCGAAAAACCACGTATCTTTGTGATAAAATATGACAACACTCGTCACAGGCATATGTTTTTCCAAGCAATTACTGAACAGCCAAAAGATATATTAATTTTAAACATCATGCACTTTGGCAAGCTTGCATGACATCATTTATTTTCTTTTAAAACGTGTCATTACAATCACACAAAGATTTATTAAACCTTTTCTCGTCGTTTCAACAACTAACTTATACTGTATTTTCACCTTTTTCTATTGCATTAGCCACTACACAACATAATACACTGGAAAGTCCTAATCTATAATATATACCCATTTTTCCACAACTGTCCTCTCGCCACAACAAAAACTTTAAACAGAAGATAATTTCTACATTGCAGGATACATAGCAAATATAAGCATAATCCATTCATACATTCTGTATTGTACTAAGGACTACAGTACTGTATAAATACAGATTTCATCGACACCCATCTATATGTACAGTACTATAATATGATCTGATGAATGATGGATAGAATTTAATATGGTACTTATACTTTTAAATAAGAGTAAAATTCGTCAGCACATATTACGACTTAAAAGTAAACTCAAAATAGACTCCATCTGTTGAAGGAGACATCCATTTTGCGATACAGGTCCCCTAATTTGCAAGCCATAAAAAAAAAAATATATTAAAATAAACTAAGTTCAACCTACAGTATATACTGTAGGCTAGTATAAGCAGTACTAAGGTTATCTGGTCCTTGATACTATCAGGAGAAATAAATTACAGTCTCCAAAACACCAATAACATCATACCGGTATTCCCCTTCAGATGTGATAACAGTGCAAAGATGCGGTAAAAAAAATAAATGCAGAAGTTGTAGAGAAAAAATAAGTAACGCTACCTAAATCCAGTGTTTATAAATTTTCTGGCGCCAATCGCATTGCTTAACCACCAGTCGGAGATGATAATAATAAAGGTAATGGCATACTAATTCAATTCCCCAATACTATGATTCCAATTTAAACAACTGAGCTTCGCCTTTATGAACGTCCTCGGCTAATAAGCATCATCCAACATTTTTATTTACAGGAAAAATAATTATTTTACGTTACCTGGCTGCCACAAAATATAACAGGGTTGACGCTCAATGACAAAATGTTTTTTCTTTCTTTAATATCGCCTTATAGAGCATTAGAATTCATGTAAATATTAACAAACATGTATTTTTACTTTCAGGTGAAAATGCCGCGAGGCTACACCAACACCACTGCCGCTAGATTAATGGAATATTCATATGGTTAACGTCAAGTGTCAAAATGTTCCGTTGTAATAATTTAGTCTTGTGGTTTCCTGACAAGTGTTGGATGAGAATGTGGTGACACTACCGTAAAAATTTCAGTCATGTCAGCATTAATAATAACAGTTACGAGATATATATAATTTACCTTTCCCCGGCCTCTTTTACACTTTTGTTGGGCCACTACGAATTATAGATCACCGATGGTATGTTACTCGTGGCTATAAATGATATAGTTCGATAGTAGTAGACAGCTGGAGTGGAGATCATTGAAATGTTCAGCAGAGGTAGTATTAATATGTCATCAAACCCTGAAGGCAATGCCAACACATCTCAGATCAGACATTCCCTGTTATGAATTATTATTATTTAAGTAGAAGTTAGTTGTTGTAATGTAACACATTGTACTTGGCAACCATTCCTGAATAGACTTATGAAATGCTGTAGTAGTAGTAGTTAATAATATAATGATTGATAAACACAAGCAGCCCTTATTTGACAGATAAATAAATGTTTTTAGCTGTCATAACATTGTATGTATTACCCGCGCTGTGTTGCATATGCTATTGAATTAATGTGTGTGTGGTGGAGGAATATTGGTGTGTGTGAAGGTGGAGAAATATTGGTTTGTGTGTGTGTCAAGGTGGAGGAATATTGGTGTGTGTGTCAAGGTGGAGGATGTGTGTGTGTGTGTGTGTGTGTCAAGGTGGATGTACTGACTGTGGTAGACTGGTAGTAGTGGTGGAGGAGTGTATGCGTACATGTCTGTCTGTGTCTGTGTGTGTTGGCGTGGTGTGGTGTGGTGTAGGCAGCATGTGTACAGACTGTGGTAATAGTGGTGGTGGAGGAGTGGTGTGTGCGTACATGTCTGTGTGTCGGCGTGGTGTGGTGTAGGCAGCATGTGTACTGTGTGTGTTGCAGGCTGGCGGGTGACACACGGATTCCGCTCTTGCTGCTCACTGGCCCAGGGTCGATGGTGGCGTGCGGGCCCACACCACCATTGTTCGGGGCCCACCACGTTCCCCGGCCCTGCATAGCCCTCTCCTGCACCCCCTCCCCTGCCACACCAAACTCCCACCACACGTATAGTCCCAAGGGTCAGCTCTAAGGCCAAGGGTGATCCTACTGAGGCCTTACAGGTCCGTCATGTCACTGTTACATGGTGGTAATAGTAGTGATGGTGGTGGGTTCGGTCCTAACACCACCACCACCACGCTCCAAGTTAACACACACTTACTTACCTCTAAGTCTTCGTAGGTCTTGAAGGAGAGAAAAGCGAAGCCCTCGACAAATTCCTCTTCAAAGAGTGGTTCCTTATTCTTTTTTCTGGCGCGAGGCGGCTTGGTCCGTACCAGAGGAACGCTCTCCTCACAGCTATCCTCCGAAGCCTTTGCGCTTTCCGAGATTTCGGCCCTCATTTTTAGAGCTCTCTCTCGGCGTCTGCGGTGACTCTTAGCCTTCTCCTCCATCTTACCTCACATACCACTCTTTTCCGCTCCACCCGCCTCTCTTCACAACACCACGCTTACATTGCATACCCTCAACACACACTTAACTCACTTCAGCACTTAATAAAGCATCAATACAAGCAAATCGAAGGACACCTCCACACAACTAAGACCTTCAAATGGCGGCGACAACACTGAGCCGCTGTGCACCTAGAGGCTGGGACCGTCCCTCCGCCGCGCCAACTAGTCCGCGCACATCACCTTAAACATACTCACTCACTCGTTTCTCCCTTGTGCAATCCACTTCAACTTCATTAAGACCTAAAAATATCGGGATAAATATAAACAAAATAATATATAAATAGAAAAATGTCGTAAGTGGTCGCTAAACACGTAAAGCAGCCTTCACTATTTACAAACAAGGTTTACCTTGCTTAGTTATTTTGTCTTTACTATTGGACGTAAAATTCTAAATAAATTTTAAAACGAAGTATTTGTATCATATTAGTTTAATATAGATATAGTTAGCGCGAGAGAACTCATCAGCTGTGTGGTAGTGGTAGCGGAGTATCGTGGTGAGGGAGGAGGGAGGGGTGGAGGGATATGGGTAGAGGTGGAGAGATGGCGATAGGGAGGAGGAGGTGGAGGAGAAGGCGGAGGAGGGGAATGGGTGAGGTACGGACACCAGCACCCTCTACCCCCCTCTCCACCTCCTCTCTCTCTCTCTCTCTCTCTCATCCTCGACCGTTCGTTCCCTCCCTCTCTCTCTCTCTCTCTCTCTCTCTCTTCTCCACAGCCTGGCTACCCCACCCAAACACTTCCCGTCAAGACTTCACATTGCCAATACATTTTTCCCTCTTACCTGCGTCGCTAACATTTCACTCCAGGCTTATGAGAACATTTTGAGCACGCGATGACAGTGGTGAAGTAATGATGATGGTGGTGATGGTATAGAAATGGTGGTGATTGTAGTGTAATGGTGGTGATAGTAAAGTAATGATGACTGTAGAATAGTGGTGGTGGTGGTGGTGGTGATGGTGATAAAGTAATGGTGATGGTGATATAGTAATGGTGATGGTGGTGATGGTAAAGTAATGGTTGTGGTGGTGATGGTACAGTAATGGTTGTGGTGATGGTGATGATGGTAGAGTAATGGTGGTGATGGTAGAGTAATGGTGATGGTAGAGTAATGGTGGTGATGGTAAAGTAATGGTGGTGATTGTAGAGTAATGGTGGTGATGGTAGAGTAATAGTGGTGATGGTAGAGTAATGGTGGTGATGGTAGAGTAATGGTGGTGATTGTAGAGTAATAGTGGTGATGGTAGAGTAATGGTGGTGATGGTAGAGTAATGGTGGTGATGGTAGAGTAATGGTGGTGATGGTAAAGTAATGGTGGTGATTGTAGAGTAATGATGGTGATGGTAGAGTAATGGTGGGGATGGTAGAGTAATGGTGGTGATGGTGGTGGTTGTGATGGTAGAGTAATGGTGGTGATGGTAGAGTAATGGTGGTGATGGTAGAGTAATGGTGGTGATGGTAGAGTAATAGTGGTGATGGTAGAGTAATGGTGGTGATGGTAGAGTAATGGTGGTGATGGTAGAGTAATGGTGGTGATGGTAGAGTAATAGTGGTGATGGTAGAGTAATGGTGGTGATGGTAGAGTAATGGTGGTGATGGTATAGTAATGGTGGTGATGGTAGAGTAATGGTGGTGATGGTAGAGTAATGGTGGTGATGGTAGAGTAATGGTGGTGATGGTAGAGTAATAGTGGTGATGGTAGAGTAATGGTGGTGATGGTAGAGTAATGGTGGTGATGGTAGAGTAATGGTGGTGATGGTATAGTAATGGTGGTGATGGTAGAGTAATGGTGGTGGTGGTGATGGTAGAGTAATGGTGGTGATGGTAGAGTAATGGTGGTGATGGTAGAGTAATGGTGGTGATGGTAGAGTAATGGTGGTGATGGTAGAGTAATGGTGGTGGTGGTAGAGTAATGGTGGTGATGGTAGAGTAATGGTGGTGATGGTAGAGTAATGGTGGTGATGGTAGAGTAATGGTGGTGATGGTAGAATAATGGTGGTGATGGTAGAGTAATGGTGGTGATGGTAGAGTAATGGTGGTGATGGTAGAATAATGGTGGTGATGGTAGAATAATGGTGATGATGGTAGAGTAATGGTGATGATGGTAGAGTAATGGTGGTGATGGTAGAGTAATGGTGGTGATGGTAGAATAATGGTGGTGATGGTAGAATAATGGTGGTGATGGTAGAATAATGGTGATGATGGTAGAGTAATGGTGATGATGGTAGAGTAATGGTGGTGATGGTAGAGTAATGGTGGTGATGGTAGAGTAATGGTGGTGATGGTGGTAGAGTAATGGTGGTGATGGTGGAGTAATGGTGATGGTGGTAGAGTAATGGTGGTGATGGTGGAGTAATGGTGATGGTAGAGTAATGGTGATGGTAGAATAATGGTGGTGATGGTAAAGTAATGGTGGTGATGGTAGAGTAATGGTGGTGATGGTAGAGCAGATGGTGAGGTGGGATTGATAGTGGTGGTGATTGTGGTATCAGGAAATAGTGGTGATAGTGAACAGTGCACCGATGGAGTAAGGGATAATTGGTAGTGATGGTGGTGGTGGTGATGATGGTGGTGGGAATATTGGTGGTAATAATGGTGGTAGGAATAGTGATAGTGATGGTGTTGATGTTGATAATGGTGGTAGGAATAGTGCCATGGGAGTGAAGGTGGTAGTGGTGGTGATACTGGTGGTAGGAATAGTGGTAGTAGTCATAAAGGTGGTGGGAAGAGTGGTAGTGATGATAATTGTGGTAGTGATGATGGTGGGTGAGGGATAGAGAGACAAGGGTGGTAATGGTGATAATGGTTAACAAATAATATGAAAGGTTTGAAGACAGTGGTAGTAGATGAAAAAGAATGTTAATTTATTTATTTTTCTATATATTTATTTATTTGCTAGTTGTGAATGAAATATGATGATGATAAAGAATTCTACAATCTAGTACATGTTATCCACAGTATAAAAATATTCTAATCAATGTGTGATCAAACCTCCCCTAGTCATCACCACACTATATCTTTAAATAATATCCTAACCCACTTTATACATATTTCATCCACCTACACTTCTTTAAAGCTCAACTCTGCTTCTGTTTATTACCAATATCGAAAAGTTTAAGTTAATGTAGACTCCTTTGTTTAATGTTCAGCCCCACTAATGTAATATTAATGTCTAGTACCACTTCCCAAATTTTAATATCCATTTATACTTCAAACTTTTTAGTGTCCAAACTTTACTTCTTAAATTTACTGGCCAACTCCACTTGTACTTAACTTATATATACACTCATACGACATAATCTTCCCTGTAACATAAGAGAGATGGGAATAAAACTCCCCAGAGACATTAATATTTCAGGTGAGAGAGAGAGAGAGAGAGAGAGAGAGAGAGAGAGAGAGAGAGAGAGAGAGAGAGACATCGAGGAACACAGAGAGAGAGAGAGAGAGAGAGGCACACACACACACACACACAGAGAGGCACACACACACACAGAGAGAGAGACACACACACACAAGAGAGAGAGAGAGAGAGAGAGAGAGAGAGAGAGAGAGAGAGAGAGAGAGAGAGAAACTTTCCCTTTCATTATAGATTAAAGTGGGGAGCAGTGGTGAGGCTAGCCGTGTAATTGGACCATCAGGCTGGCTGTGTGTCCTGGCTGTACACACACACACATACATGCATACACGCACTCATACATTCATGCACACACACACTCACACATATGCACACACAGACATGCACACACACACCCAGACATGCACACTCACACACACATATGCACACTTACACAGACATGCACACACACACCCAGACATGCACACTCACACACACATATGCACACTTACACAGACATGCACACACAACACGCACCCACATGAACTCATACATACATGCACATACAAACACACACACACATGAACTCACAGTCATGCACACACATTCACAATCACACACATACACACATTACTGTTTCCTACCACAGTTTGGAGGAATGAGTAATCTTCTAGTTTGACTAAAACCTGCCCACTTTTAATGTGATTTTCTCTTGTTGGTGAATTGGAAGGTCTCTGATTCCTCCAAACTATGCCACGAAACACCAGATCCCTATTATAGTAACATTAAAGTCGTCTGTTTCCTGGCATAGTTGGTGGAGGAATCTGAAACACTCCAGTTTACATAAAGAAGTGTATAAATACTATATGGATTGGTGGTATTATACATTAGAGTGTTTTGATTCATCCAAAGTATGCCAGGAAACAGGACCAGGTTGACAAAAATAATGATGGCATATTGCTTGGAATAGTTTGGAAGAATCAGTATAATAATAATAATATAATAATAATAATAATAATAATAATAATAATAATAATAATAATAATAACAATAATAATAACAATAATAATAATAACAATAATAATAACAACAATAATAATAACAATAATAATAACAATAATAATAATAACAATAATAATAACAATAATAACAATAATAATAATAACAATAATAATAATAATAAAAATAATAATAATAATAATTTTATTAATAATAATAATAATAAAAATTAAGAAAATAATAATAATAATAATAGTAAAAATAGGAATGTTTTGTTAGGTTTGGTTTGGTTCAGCTCTGTGGAAACGTTTAAAAAATACATGTATTTTGTTGCCATAGTGTCCAATACAACCTCATTCATCACCATATCGGGGATTACTAAATCATTTAATCTTTCAAAAATATAATAATAATGAATATATAGATAAAAATGATAATAATTAAAATACAACCATCACAAAAAAAAATATATATATTGGCCTCTATAAACAGAAAAATCAAATGAACACGCAACCATATAATGAAAACAAAATAAATAAAATCCAAAAAATTGGTCACTACAACTATAAAAATAAAATGAACACGCAACCCCCCCAAAAAAAAGTAAAATAAAAAATAAAAAAAACCCTGGGAACTACAACCATAAACAGAAAAATATACTCGCACTCGATCACCATTTCAATATGCATGAAAATGACGGAAATCAGATAATACTCAGTGCTGTGAAAAATATACCTCCGCTTGGGTGTCAGTCCGCAGCTCAAAAAAAAAGGTGGAAAAAAAGTGGGGATTCGCAGTAGGATATTCGTCATAATTCATAAACAACTACAACACCAATAATAATAATAATAATAATAATAATAATAATAATAATAATAACAACGATGATGAAGACAGTGATGAAGTATTGAAATTATTTGATCATCGACATATTATTTAAATTTATTTTATTATTATAAGTGTGGAAACATATTTTTACTATCTTTTTTGTAGTAATGATGATGATGAAAATGATATAATTATGTATGCATGTGTTCATTTTATGTTATGTAAAGGGTGGGGTTTTTGTTTGTTATGAGGGGAGCCTGTGATGTAGTCAGAAAATTGGAGGTTAGTGAGTCCTTCAAATATTGCCACGAAACACCAGTTGTATGGAAGGAGCTTTTGTTTCGGGACATAGTCAGGAGGAATCAGAAGCCTCCAATTTTCATACACGATCACAAGATCCTTATTGGTAGATGTAGTTTGAGATACACACACACACACACAGAAATAAACACACACACACAAAGAGAGAGAGAGAGAGAGAGAGAGAGAGAGAGAGAGAGAGAGAGAGAGAGAGAGATAGTGGAGAGAGGTGAACGAGGAAGTGTGAAACCGTGACAGGGAGAGTGAACCGGAAAGAGTGAGCGAGTCAGTGAGCGGGAAACAGTGAGAGAAAAGATGTGAGAGGGAATGATGAGAGTGAGTGAGTCAGAAAGGGAAAAATGTGAAAGGTGAGTGAGTGAGTGAGTAAGAAATGTGAGCTAGAATGTGAGTAAGAGAAGCGATTAAGAAAATTATGAGTTAGAAAGGAGAAACAGTGACAATGAAAGACTGAAAGAGAGTGAGAAAGATGAGAAAAAGAGAGTAAAACGATGAGAAAGGAAGAGAGAAAAATTACTCACAAAAGATAGGGGGCACAGTAAGAGAAAAATGAGTCACAAAAGATAGGGGGCACAGTGAGAGAAAAATGACTCACAAAAGATAGGGGGCAGAGTAAGAGAAATATGAGTCACAAAATATATTACAGTGAGTGAGTGAGAGAGTAAGAGAGTGAGAGTGAGTGAGTGAGAGGGTAAGAGAAAGTGACAGTAAAAGTTAAACAAGTCAAGGTAAGAGAAAACTAAATGATTTACGTAAAATGCCAGGACTGAGTGAGACATGGAAGGCAGGGAGAAAGATTGGGAAAGAGAGTAAGAGAGACAGACAGGCGGGTTAGTCAGTCAGAGAGAGCGAGA
>JAWQEG010005742.1:27500-66852 GCA_033782935.1 Petrolisthes cinctipes | reverse complement strand
ATATCTGATATTAACCATTTTGATGAAAGTAAGAAATAGCTATCTATGGTGTAGGCACATAATAATATCTTATTGGCTAAGAGGTAGTTGCTGTTTCTAATCTTTCAGGTTGAAAGAATGATCTGATGTCTTGTTTACTGTAGAGGAATCAGTAGTTCTTTAGATCGCCTTCAACAAATTACCTGTTTAGATTTTTTTTTTTTTTTTTTTTTTTTTTGTCAAACTCGTTTAGCTCATTAGTTAAGTATTTGTTAGGGTTTGTAATAAGCATGCTGAATATCTAAGAAAATTCATAGTTTAACAGTAATTGTTTTATTGTATTATAAAATATAAACATCCATTAAAAGATGACTCATTTCCATATCAGAATATCAAATCATTAGGCTATCCTACATAATTATTATCTATGCACATTTTTATATAAATTAATTATGTTTTTTGTCTCATATTTTTGAAGTATTTCCGATTTGCCGTCGGTGAATGTAAGTGAAATAATCTACAGGAAACAGGAGAGAGTTGGGGGAGGAAGGCAGGGGGCTGTGTAGGTAAGTAGGTAAGGTGGGGGAGAACCTGATAGTGGGTGAGATATAGTGGGGGACTAGTTATATAAGGAGTAGTATAGGTGAGTGAATTATACAGTCAGTTATAAAAGTAGATGATAAGTTGAGGGGGGTGGGGGTTCTGCAGGGAGTATGAGGTAGGGGAGAGATAGAATGGGAGTCAGAACACCCAAAGTATAGGAAAACGTATGTAAAAAAAAAAAAAAAAAAAAAAAAAAAAAAAAAAATCTACTGTAGACATAAAACACTTACATAACTGCATTGGGAAATAATTTATAAAGGAAAGTGTACGTTCCAAAGTTCATATGAAGTAAATGTAAGCCAAGATAATTTTGTGCGTTTACTCGTAACTATAGATAATTCAAATATCAATCATACTATAATCTGTTCAGAATCAAATGTGACTTAAAAACATTCAGATATAAAATCATTCCACCCTCATCCATTCATATATAAGTTTAACCCTGACCTTTACATCAGAGATTCATTGTCGCGAGTAAAGCTGTCTGATGTTATCCAGACAAGTATCAGTGGATGGTCATGGTACTGAGAGAGGTAACGCAAACCTTCACTTACATAATTATACCAAAACTCAAAACTCATTCAAAGTCATGTTGGCCACACCATTCATTTTTTTATTTTTTTTTTTATTACATACTACCTACTATTGTTGAGTATGAAGTTCAGTTACCAATAAGACAAGGAGATGTTATTCTTAAGTCATTACAGTGCTCAGAATTATTCGTTTGGGTTCTTACAATTGGGCTGGGAATGACTGTAAAATATTGCCAGTATTCAACGCGTGGCTCTTCTCCACTCACGCTAAGTATAGATAACACTGTGGCCTAATACCTCGACCGTATATTGATGCAACCAAACACAACAACGCATCATTCACCTTCTGTTGTTGTCTTTCTTATCATATCGATGTGTTCTTGGAAATTTATGGAAAGGGAGGAAGGTTTTCACTATTCTATCATATCCATAGACACAGGATTCTTCTTGGTGCACCTCAATCTTAGAAAGAAAATTTAATGTAGAACCAATGTAGATATGGGAATGAAGATGGTGTTCGAATCTATTCTACTTCTATTTTCCATCCTGTTGGGTTCACTATTTTGAGGAAAGGAGGACCAAAGGTTCAGTCAGCTGCTTACGAAAACATACAAACAAATCCACAATAAATATCCGTATACCTATATTGCTTTCTTTCTTTTGTTAATATTTACTGTACACTCTCAATCCAAAATTAGTATGCAGGCTTGTTTCGAATAGCCTGATCGAGTATTAAGCCAGCTCAAGCAAATATGAATTAGGATAAGCGTTGTAATTGGTTCACCAGTATGACAAATGATTCGAAACTTCAAAAAGAGCTAGATATAAATTTTGGATTGCGAGTGTACTTCGTAGTTCTCAATATTTTAAGACTAAGAAGGTCCATTGGTTTTTGTACATACGGTATAAAAAACACGAGTCCCCACACCCCGAAAAAACAACTTTCCGATCGGTGAAGTATAGCAGAGTGATTTCAAAATACATGAGGGCAGGATTATGGTAAAGCTTTTCGGGGCTCCGGGCTTACCATAAATTTCATAGGATCACCTGCCGTACAGAGCCGGAATAAAGATAAGCTTCATAGTTGATTTAATCGAGTTTATAGACAACCAAGGCATTACCATCGGGTGTATTTATAGGCACGATTGGGATTATAGTATTCGTAGTTACTTTCAAGCTTTACCATAAGGTGTGCTAGATATGATTTCTGACTACTTATTACACTTTTCGGTCGTTGCTTTATTTCTCCTCGTTTGACTGGATGTAAAACCCTAAATGTTTGAGGAAAATAATGCAGCAGAAGTGGTCAGGAGTTGTTTGAGGGTTGACGTCGCCACCCTTCATTCCTTCCATTGATAGTGTGACCTAATGATAAGAAGAGGCATCGCGTGTGGCAAACCCAGACCCGGTGGATTTACTTTATATATTACCCTGATAGCATATTATCAGGTTCTGGCTCCTTATCAGTCAGCCACCAGCACGGCCCACTCAGCCAGACAGACTTGTGTAGGTAGGGAAGGGAATGGAAAGAGTAGGCATCCGACTCTAGAATATCCAACACACTTACTTACACCTTACACCTAATGAAACAGTACCCATGTTGAGGGGGTTCGTGTCATAGTATACAGTAGCATGGAGGAATCAGTATATAATCTCTTAATTTGTTGACAGAATGATTTGTCCCTAAAATGGGTAGCGTATCCGGACACATTTTCCTTTTTCGTTTTATTCTGAACGGAAAATTCTGCCCGAAAGCCATGGATATTCAATAGAGAATGATATAAATGGTTGCTATTGTGTTGTATAAACCTTGTATTTCAGAGAGTAAATGTGACAAATCTTTTGACTGTGCCTGTACATTTTACGTCCAAACCACCGCGTGAGAGCTTACTGATGCTTCCCCCCTTTATATCACTCTCTGACCTACATCTACTCGCCTTATCTTTTTATCTCTTGACTCAAAATGCGTTAGGAATACTCCACTTGTATCATGAGTTAACAGTAAAGCAATATTCCCCATGTAAATCACAAATGTCTGCAATTTCGTACAGCTTCTTCATGTCAAAGGCTTATTATATAGAGTGCGTGTTGTATCAGTTTGTTTTTGTATAAATCTGTCATTTACTCCAGGAGTACTCAATATGAAGTAGATGTAGAAGTGTTTCTCGTACTAAGATGTAAAGTTGATGTTATCATGTTGCCAGTACTGTACTATGATATGAACTTATGAAGTTGTTTTAAATATCCTTGCAGGACCATAACATGAAACCAGTGGAATTGTTTGAGGACTGCAATATAAAAATATTGTAACAACCTCATCAGGACTGAAACCCATCAGTCTGAGAGTAGAAATCCAGAATGCGACTTGTTTAAGGATTCTATCAATTCCTCAACATTCTTAAAATTAAAGAAGGCTAGATCAAATTCGCTAGGCTGATCGGAACAATGTGTTACCGGGAATGAAGCTAGGATGAACGACGGAGAACGAAGGAAATGGGTGCTGATGTGACATACTCTTCTTCATTATTTGGTTTCCCATAGTGTGTATCGAGGGGAGTCTGTGAGAGGCCTTGGTTCATCTGTTCGATCAATCTTCTCATTGTAATGTCACTCGCTATATATAGTAAGGCCAGTCATTGAATATTTACCCTTGGACGCGTTCTTTATATGGCCTTTATGTTGTTTGGGGTTAAGGCAAGGAAAGGCTCGAAAAGTTACGTTGTTCCGTGTGGCTTTACTGGCATCGCTTTATATAAATTTTGGAGGTCAGTCAGAAGTGTTACTCTTGCCAAAATCGTCTGGAGTTTGTTGTTGAATATAAACAAGGATCGATAATTAATCGTTGTTTCAGAGCTAATGGTGTAGCCATTGCATTAAATGGCCGACTGGAGATTATTTAATTCCTATGCTTAATTTTAAATGCATGGGTATACTTTCTGTATACTGGAAAGTATTGATTTTTCTTATCAATACGAAAACAACAACAACAAATAACAAGATTAAGGTCGCCCCTTAAGACAGTGTGAGGAGTGAAAAAGAGACCGGCTGGCCTTAGTCTGCATCTCCCCAAGTTCTAATAATACCACAGTAATTATGAGGTCGATGGTGGCTCTCACTTGGCTCTTCCTTGGTCGGGGTCATCTATTGTGGGGCGAATTGACGGGGCTGCTGCTGGTTCCTTAAAACTTTATATACCAGACCTGGATACACATTATGGCTCGTGACGTTACAGGCCCAAAAAAGTAATCATCACTCCAACCATGCTTCGATACTTTTCACAACAAACATTCTCACAAACGGAGGCAATGCGTGTTTCAGAATACAGTACCTCGTGTGATGTAGCATTATATACCGTACTGTAATGGTGTAAAATATTTAATGAGATCCTGTACTCGTGGTCTAATAAAATTCAGGTGATGTGTATAGAGAGGTAAATGCGATCCTGCTCTCCTAGTCTAATAAAATTCAGGTGGTGTGTATAGAGACATAGCGTATAGTGGGTAGCGAGGGTTCTTGAGTCACAATTATCGGCTTTCTTCTTCTCTCTGCGATAAAATAAACTCCTGGCCACACTAACTCGAACTCACACTAAAATTCGCCATAAGAGATAGATAGATAGATAGATAGATATATATCCTTTTGGGAACTTACGCTGGCCAAGTTCATGTCACTTTTTGTTTCCTCGGCCAGCCAGCCAGCCACAACTTTATCCATAACATGATTACCTCAACTTCTTTTGGGTAGGTTTTAGCGTCTTGTTTATTGCCCTCTCACAACTCTTTTTAATTCCCTCACTCCTTTTTCTCCTTCACCCCCTCACTATCTCTTTTTCTTTCTCATTATTTATCTATCTGTCAATCGATACCTTTTTATCTATCTATCTATCTGCCTGTCTATCTCTTTATCTATTTATATATATATATATATATATATATCTTTATTTATCTATATCTTTGTTTATCTATCTCTTTATTTATCTATCTCTTTATCTATCTCTTTATTTATCTATCTCTTTATCTATCTATCTCTTTATCTATCTATCTATCTATCTATCTAACTGTCTCTGTCTCTGTCTCTGTCTCCTTACCTAAGCATCTTTGTAAGGGGACCCTCGCTGAGCCATCTGACTGGAAGAGATAAACAGCCTTCCTAATTATCGCTGTTGGCTCCTGGGACAAAACAAAAGGGCAGCTCAGAGTAATAGGGTTTCATCATCATCATCATCATCGTCATCATCAAGCATCATCATCATCATTATTATTATACTCATCATCATCATCATTATTTTACTTATCATCAGCACTATCCTCCTCCTCCTTATCATCATCATCATCATCAATCAATCATCATTATTATTATTATTATTATTTTACTCATCATTATTATTATTTTACTCATCATCATCATTATTATTTTACTTATCATCGTCGTCATCATTAACAGCACTATCATCCATCATCCTCATCATCACTTTTCTACTCATCATCATCATTCATCATTAAAACAATCATCATTACCCAATTCTCCATTTATGTGTATTACAGGAAATTATATATACAGTAGTTTCACATGTTTCGTAGTATACCCTCCTCTTTATTAGCAAAACACTTAAGCTGTGAGGGTACAGTTTGGGCATTTGGGGAGATAATGATTCCTCCAAACTATTCCCAGCAACAGGCCACCATTATTTTTGTTATTCTGGTCCTGTTTCTTGGCATAATTTGGAGGGATCAAGGCACTCCAATGTACCAAAATTATACTATCCCCTTCCAAGCTGTGAGGGTAAATGACACTTCGATATGCATGGACTACATTATGTGTCTTTAACGAGAGTGGTTCAATAGTTTACAGCACACTCAGTATTGTCATTTTTTTGTAGATAACTTGTGTGTGTGTGTGTGTGTGTGTGTGTGTGTGTGTGTGTGTGTGTGTGTGTGTGTGTGTGTGTGTGTGTGTGTGTGTGTGTGTGTGTGTGTTTTCTTGTTCCTGTCCGTGAGGGAGTGCATGTGTTTGCGTGCGTGTGTATGTTTGTGTGCGTGCGTGTGTGTGTTTGTGTTTGTGTGCGTGCGTGTGTTTGTGCGCGTGTGTGTGTGCGCGTGTGGTACAGTTTTTTCACGAGTTCCAGTATTGATTCGTCACCCTCGTCAACTTTGTGTTCGTCCTTGAGTTTATAATATTCCCTCGGGTTATTGCCTCTCCTCCCTCGAGTTTAATAAATAACATAATAATATATAAGCAATAACGTCCCTCTCGGTTGTCGGGATAAGTTAATACCGGTATATAATATATTAATGAAATACGAGTAATTCTGTGCTTCCCTCTCATCCTTAAGTTAGAAGCTCATGATAGATTTGCTGTTGTGATGTTTAAAGTAAGTTTCTCTCTTGATGGTTTTTATTTTGAAAGCAGAGTGCTATTGATAAAAGATAAATTTATACCAGCCTTAGCAACAGTTATTGAGGTCATCTCCAGAGTTCGGAAAGGCTTTCAAGCCCTCTTAAATAGTTTGTTTGACTTTTATCACAGTGTATTTTACACCGATGTTCATCTGTATTGCAGAACCCTGGAAGCTACAAAACAAACCAATGTTATAATGTATATATCAATTAAATATTCGGGAGAGTTCGGTAACATCTCTCCAACATTAGGAATCGATCTTACAGTCATTTGTCTGATAGTGGCAGCTGATAGTACAGGTATAGTGAGACAAACACCAATACCAATTTAATACTTTGCTGGCTGTGTACGTTATTGACGTTTGTCAATGAAATGAAAGGGCAACTGGAACATTGGTGTACACAAAGCATTACTATCGATTTAGATATTCCTGAAAGTGTTTACAAATGTCATAAGTGTACTCCATTAGCCGTGGTGGTGAAGCTGATAAAATGGTTACCGTGGAAGCAGAATGAATATGGGGTGTATCTTCGTGCCGCCTCCAAAGAACCTTATGGCAATGATAAGAGATAAGGCTTATCTTTGTACAGGTCAATCAACAGTTGTATCGCTTACCACACTAACCACAATCTCCTTGGTAGTTAATTAAATTTTTACCTTCGCATTAGGGTATGTTTTCATTCATTCAGAATATGTATGAGTGTTTCTGTTCTCGTACTTGTGAACAAGGTATTTAGAATTACATATAGATGAATTTGGATCAAACTTCGCAGATTGGCGGTTCCAACTAGAAGATTAAGGTCTGGAATGGATCCTATATTTTTACGTTGTTTGGGTCAGAATAAGGGTGAAATATGAATTGGTTATGTCCTTGGAGTGTATCTGGCATTTACACCTTTTAGTCTGACGAGGAAAGGAGACTGAAGGCGGCGACACACTAGGCATTTTTCAGCTACATGTTACTTGTTTTTGTTACTCGTTTTGGTTACCTGTTGGGAAAACAAACCGTGTGTTAGTCACATAGGAATTGTTTTGTTATTGGTTGACAATTCGATTATCCTTCATCTTCACTTTCCTTTTTTGCTATCCGTTTCGTACTTGCAATCTACACTTTTTTTTTATCAATTAACGAAATACATAGACTACCTCGTTTTCAAAGGCGCCCTCATATTTATCACAGTTTTTTTAATTGTAAATGTAATGCAAATAGTTTCAAATTAGCACAAACATTAATTTTACACAACTCGGTAATTACCTATACAACATACGGTATGGACACGGGAATCTAGTGGAAGTATAATATTTAGGATCGTATTAAACTGAATGGGAATCGGTGCAATATAGCCAAGGTTAAAACAACACGGCTCCATAACATTTATACTATATATGGTGGCATCGGGATTTTCAGGGCCTTATGTATATTTATTTTTTGATAGTGGATATATTATTTTTTTTTAGGGGGGGGGGCGGAGGATAATGTGACCACGTAAACAGGTTCTATTGATGAACATTACTCCTGACGGGCAGTAAGTAGGAGTTGTAGGGTAATGGAGGGAGAATGATTCCTCCAAATTATGCCTGAAAACAAAACCCCTCCGTATGAGACAAGGGTATAGGATTTAGGCACAGTCTGGATGACTAACTAATTTCCCGGAGTCACTAACTGAAGGGTTGCACGTGATCGCCAGCAGTTTTAATATGCGAGTTGGGGAGACCTCGTGTTGGTCAGGATCTTTGTATTTTCTAAAATCTTCCCCACGATAATACTTATTGATACATGGTACGTCTGCACTTTAAGATGTTATTATTCAGTATTTATATTAACTTCATAGATGATTTGATGTGCTGCATGCAGTAAAACAGTAACTAGAAGACTTAAAATAGTACAGGGGTTGGCAGAACTCATCATATTTATATTAGTTCCTACCTGCACCTTCAGCTTAAAACACATAAAAATTATGTTCCTGAAAGAACAAACCCTGATGTCAAAAATCCTGAGAGCGATCAGAAGAGTTTTTCACATTTACTTATAAATTTTTATGGTGCCGAAATCATACTGGTACGAGATCGCCGACCGAGACTTATTAGCCTATATAATTATGTGTGACGATGTATCCAGTTTATCGCCACAGCGGCCACACCCTGAATCAAAATCATAAGAGCACATCAGTGAAAAGTCATATATGTTATCAAAGAAAGTCTTCTTATTATATAACTTGTTATTTTTTGTATTGTTTGATAAAAACCTGTCAGTAAAACGAAAAGTAGATGTTTTTTTCATTATGTACTTATAATGAAGGAAAGAAAAACATCCAAAGCTGGAGATAGACTTTAGTGATTAATTATTTTTCTCTTTGTTCAGCAGTATTACATACTCTTTTCCTTATAGAAGGTAGTAAACAATCTTGATATAACTTCTCCATTTCTCACAATTACACAAAGGAAATGTATAGAAAAGTTTAGAGACCTGGGTATAGTTCCCAAACTCTTATGTCAACGGTTATTCTGTCTGGTGAATAATGGCAGTTTTTCTTAGGTTCGTGACATTGGGAATTACTGTACAACAAAATTACTCCACTCTCTATTAAAGGGACCTTGTGATGTAGTTAAACAAAATTGGAGGTGAGTGAGTCCTTCAAACATTGCCACGAAACACCATCTATATTGAAAGAGCTTGTTTCATGGCATAGTCAGGAGGAATCAGAAGCAACTTTTTTTTTTTTTTTTTTTTTTTTTTTTTTTTTTTTTTTTTTTGCATTAAAGAAATTACTCATAACGTCCAAAGATGAAGGGATTAGTACAGTGTTGGTATATGTGGAGCTACTGATTCCTCCAAACTATCTTCTAGAAAACAAATCACCTCGATGTTACTAATGGGGGGGATCTGTTTCATGTCATAGTTTGGAGGATTCAGTTACCCTCCAATTTATCAAAAAGAGTTTCTCCCCTTAACAGTAACTTCTATTGATTTATTTATATACAACAACTTAAGGCTCACATGAGACATACTTGCATTACCCTCGGATAATTTTAAGAGTATACCGCGTAAGAAAAAAAAAATGTCGATCAAGAATTACTGTGAGTTTATTGGCTTACTTTTAGAAGGTGATTTTGTAACTGCTTTTATCTTATCAGTTGTTGAGAAATGCCCCCTTGTGTGAGGATATCCGTGTATGTATGTATGTATGTATGTTCTGTACCACCACTGTGTCGAGGAGGGAGGCTGTATGTTGGCTGGTTGTATATATGAAATTATCAATATAGCTGCCCTTGTTCACCTATCATTATTATTAAGGTCATACCATGTTTATTTGAAGGGTCGACGTGATGTAGTAAGAAAATTGGAAGTTAGTGAGTCCTTCAAACATTGCTACGAAACACACACACCTATATTGAAGGAGCTTGTTTCGTGGCAGGAGGAATCAGAAGCCACCAGGTTTCATACACAATCACAGGGCCCTTAAGGTGTATTCTCTTATCGGTACATTGGAGAACTCAATATAGATCTTCCAAACTATAAATAAAAAAGCAACAGACAAGTACTATGGTAGTCTATCAGGGGTCTATTAATTCGTATAGTTTGCAGTAAAGTAGTCTAGTAAATAGTTCGTATAGTTTTTCGAATAGTCTGTAAGTTTTCCAATCCGCCCACAAAAGACAACCCCATGAAGCTCACAGAATCGTCGTAGTTTTCTGCCTTAATGATCTTCGTGCAGTTGAAAGACATAAATTCATTTTAAACCTTAACGAACGGCTAATGAAATCTGCATTCTTCTCTAACACTATACAGTAATTTTTCTCGTCGGAGGAATGGACTTTTGACATTCAATGGATAAGCGCGCGCGCGCGCACACACACACACACACACACACACACACACACACACACACACACACACACACACACACACACACACACACACACACACACACACACACACACACGCACGCACGCACGCACACGCACATACACAGTGATTACACACACACACACACACACACACACACACACACACACACACACACACACACAATACCACTTTACTGGCAGGCAGGACAGTAATAGGGAATCAATCGAATACATTTTCCTCGTTTCTCTGGTGAATTTAAAGTTTCAGCCGTCCTTCAGATGACCTGATCGATGATGGGGGATGTAGGACGAGGGAGATAAAGGCTCGAGTGAGAGGGTGGTATTATTAAACTACTTGTTCTAGGAAAAGGCTCTTCGTCGCTCCATTCGTGTTATATTGCATTACAAATTGAGCCACGAAGAGCCTTTTCCTGGAAGAAGCTGTTTAATAATAATACTCATAGACCCTTTACCGTCGCGGCCTTTATGGGGAGAGAACAGTGTTGGTAAATTTTGCAGCATGTGATTTCTCCTAACTATTTTCAAGCAACAGGCCATCATTATTTTTGTTCGTATGGTCCTGTTTCCTGGCATACTATGGAGGAATTAAGGCACGCCAATGAACCAAATGGCATTCCAAAAGCCTTGAGGTTAGATTGACACAATAGAGTCAAGAGAGTCAAGGAAATGTCACACAGATATACACGTTGTTCCTTCCCAGTTACATTGACGAAAATTTTACGGAAGATGGATGTGTTTGCTTAGCTCAATTTTATATCAATCCATCCATCTATATATCTATGTTGTATATTTATATGAGTTTGGCATAACTCTATACTATATCTACCCATCCATCTATGTAAATACTAATGCTCTAAATATATAAGTTTGGCTTAGCTATACTATATCAATCCATCCATCTATAATTATATCTATGCTGTATATATGAATTAATATTTGCTCTATACTATATCTATCTATCTATCTATCCATTTAAATATCAATGTTGTATAATATATAGTGTTGATACCTGTGAAGGAAGAAAGTGAGAGGAGGAGACAGGTGGGGTGGAAGTCCTACTGATGCCCCAGGCTGCTTGGGGTAATCACAGTGAGTGGAGTGGTGGTGGTGGTGGTGGTAGTGGTGGTGGTGGAGGATGGGGATGGTGGTGGTGGAGGATGGGAGGGAGGATGAAAGTGGAGGAAAGGGAAGAAGACAGGAAAAACATTAAATGAGAGGAAGAAAGGAAAGGAGGGGAAATGAAAATAACATGCATGCACATAACAAACACACACTCATAAGCACACACGTAGAACATTAATACACTCACGTCCAAGCTTCCACATGCATACATTCATTTATATATTATATCTGTGCACACATTGTTATACATAATACGTACAATCATGGACACACATAATTAGGCATACATACATCCTTTCACATCCATTTACATTTACAGACACATAATTACATACACATTATACAGGAACATACACAAATTATGCACACACACACACACACACACACACACCCACACGAACACACCCACACACCCACACGAACACACCCACACGAACACACCCACACACCCACACGAACACACCCACACACACACACACACACGAACACACCCACACACACGAACACACCCACACACACACACACACACGAACACACCCACACACACACTCTCTCTCTCTCTCTCTCTCTCTCTCTCTCTCTCTCTCTCTCTCTCTCTCTCTCTCTCTCTCTCTCTCTCTCTCTCTCTCTCTCTCTCTCTCTCTCTCTCTCTCTCTCTCTCTCTCTCTCTCTCTCACGCACGCACGCACGCACGCACGCACAAAGTGACACAAGCAAATACAGGAAGACCTCGACGATAATGGAAGAGAAAGAGAAAAGGAAAAATGGGAGGAAGACGGAAATGGAGTAAAGGAAAGAGGAAATTGTATGAAAGGGAAGTAAAGAAAACGAGGAGAAAGAAGAATAGAGGAGAAAGGGGGAGGGTAAAGTCTAGAGATAAAAGAATAAAATAAAGAAGAGGAGAGGAAGAATGAGATAAAGGGAGAGAAAGAGAAGAGGAGGAGGAGGAGGAGGAGGAAGAAGAAGAGGAGGAGGAGGAGGAGGAGGAGGAGGAGGAGGAGGAGGAAGAAGAAGAGATGGAAGACATGATATTTTAATGACACAGAAAGCAGGAAGTGGAGGAAACGTGATAAGAGATAAGTGGAGAAAGAAGGAAGAGGAGGAGGAGGAGAAAAGAAGGAAATAATGAAAAAAGAAAAACGGAGCAAAAGAAAGAAAAGAGAAGGAGAAGGGAAAGGAAGAGGAGGAAGAAGAAATATATAAACTGAACACAGGAGAGAAAGGGAAGAAGAGAAATAGGACGAGGAAGAAGAAAGGAGAAATATAAAAGGCACAACGTGAAGGAGATGAAGAGTTTTAATCACGGAGGAGGGGGAGGAGGAGGGGGAGGAAGAGAGAGAGGGAGGAGGAGGTGGAGGAGGTGGTGGTGAAGGAGGAGGGGGAGGTGGAGGAGGAGGGAGCTGGCAGGAGATGGTGGAGAAGGAAAATATTGAGCGAGGTGCAGGCGGGTGGAGATAGGAGGTGAAGCGGGAGATAGATAGACTGATGGATAGATAGATAGATGGTTGGATAAATAGATGGATAGAGGGATAGAGGGATAAATGGATAGATAGATAGATGGATAGGTAGACAGATGGATAGATGGATAAATGGTTAGATGGATAAATGGATAGACAGACAGACAGAGAGACAGATATATAGATAGATGAGAGTGAGAGTGAAAGAGAGAACGATAGGGTGAGAGAGAGGCGTCCTGTACCAGATGTGAGATAGAAGAAAGTAATAAAGTTCCCAAGTTAGGCCTACAGTATATACAGCATACACGAGTCATGTTACTATTGGTGTGTGAACTGAAAGGTTACTTGGCAGAAAATTATATGGGATGGGAGAGGCATATGGTGGGTGAGATGTGAAGGGTGAGATGGATGAACCGAACCCCCTATGAGATGTGGTGGGTGAGATGGATGAACCGAACCCCCTATGAGATGTGGTGGGGTGAGATGGATGAAACCCCCCCTGTGAGATGTGGTGGGTGAGATGGATGAACCCCACCCCCTCCCTTGTGAGATGTGGTGGGTGAGATGGATGAACCCCCCCCCCCCATGTGTTTAGATGTGGTGGGTGAGATGGATGTGTGATGTTGTGGGTGATATTGATGAACCCCTGTGTTTAGATGTGGTGGGTGAGATGGATGAAACTCCCCCTGTGAGATGTGGTGGGTGATATGGATGAACCCCTGTGACATGGATGAATTATGAGGATGGATGTGGTATAGTAGGGGTGTGTGGTATAAGCTGATGTATTCATTGAGTGGTGCATGTATAAAAATTGATTATATTATGTTATATTATTATAGAAGCGAGTGAGGTAAGCGTTGTGTGGATGAGGTGGTGGGTGTGTGGGTGTGGGATGGAAGAGGTATGAGATGAGTGAGATAAGTGAGGTGTGGATGAGTCGTGTGGTGGGTGTGTGGGTGTGGATGGAAGAGGTATGAGATGAGTGAGATAAGTGAAATGTGTATGAGTCGTGTGGTGGGTGTGTGGGGTGGGTAGAAGAGGTATGAGATGAGTGAGATAAGTGAGGTGTGGATAAGTCGTGTGGAGGGTGTGTGGGTGTGGGTAGAAGAGGTATGAGATGAGTGAGATAAGTGAGGTGTGGATGAGTCGTGTGGTGGGTGTGTGGGGTTGGTAGAAGAGGTATGAAATGAGTGAGATAAATGAGGTGTGGGATGAGTCGTGTGGTGGGTGTGTGGGGTGGGTGGAAGAGGTAAGAGATGAGTGAGATAAGTGCAGTGTGGATGAGACGTGTGGTGGGTGTGTGGGTTGGGTGGAAGAGGTATGAGATGAGTGAGATAAGTGAGGTGTGGATGAGTCGTATGGGTGGGTGTGTGGAAGAGGTATAAGGTGAGTGAAATAAGAAGTGTAGTGTGGATGAGGTGGGTGGGTGGAAGAGGTATAAAGAGGTATAAGGTGAGTGAGATAAGTGAGGTGTGGTTGGGACGTGGGTATGTGGAAGAGGTATAGAGACGAATAAGGTGAGTGAGATAAGTGAGGTGGGGTGGGTGGAAGAGGTATAAAGAGGAATAAAGTGAGTGAGATAAGTGAGATGTGGATGAGGTGGAAGAGGTATAAAAAGGAATAAAGTGAGTGAGATAAGTGTGGTATGGTTGGGACATCTCACTGACTGACTGATAAAAGGACCATAGCCAGGACGGTGAGGCATCTGACTGGCTGAGTATCTGATAGCTGAGCAAGGAATCGATAGGATGGGTGAGGGAGGCATCGCTGAGGAGGTGAGAGAGAGAGAGAAGAGAGAGAGAGACGAGAGAGAGAGAGAGAGAGAGAGATAAGGCGGTGTTTGTGCCTGTGTGTGTATGAGAGAGAGAGAGAGAGAGAGAGAGAGAGAGAGAGAGAGAGAGAGAGAGAGAGAGAGAGAGAGAGAGAGAGAGAGAGAGAGAGTGTGTGTGTACGAGTGTGAGAGAGAGAGTGTGTGTGTGTGAGTACGAGTGAGAGAGAGAGAGTGAGTGGGCGTACGAGTGAATGAGTGAGTGAGGGAGTGAGAGGATGAGGCTAATGGCGAGAGACGGACTAAGCGAGGAGGTGCAAGGGAGAGGGTGAGAGTGAGAGGTGTTGTGACAGCTGTGGGAGACGCTGAAATGAGAGGGGGCTGAGAGGGAAGTGGGAGAGGAATTAGGTTAATGAGTAGGAAATGAAAAATAAGACGAAAACGGTAGTGGGAGATGAAGGAAGAGAGGGGAGTAGGAGAAAAATAGATGGAAGAGGAGGAGGAGAAAAAGAAGGAGGAATAAGGAAGGTAAGGGAAGTAGGAGGAGGAGGGAGGAATAAGGAAGGTATGGGGGAAGTAGGGGAAACGGAAGTACTGAGAGTGGATTAGGAAAGGATAAAGATGCTGAGTGAGGGGAGAGGAACATTAGAGTATATTACTGAGAGTAGACGAGTGTGTGTGAAAAAAAAATAACCGAGTGGTGTGGTAACGTAGAGAGAGAGAGAGAGAGAGAGAGAGAGACGAGAGAGAGAGAGAGAGACGAGAGAGAAGAGAGAGAGAGAGAGAGAGAGAGATGAGAGAGAGAGAATAGGCTGAGTGAGTGAGAAGGGGAGTGAGTGAGGAAGGGAGGGAATGGTAGAGTAGCGATTGAATGAGGAAAGGGATCTGGAAGAGAGAGAGAGAGAGAGAGAGAGAGAGAGAGAGAGAGAGAGAGAGAGAGAGAGAGAGAGAGCGAGCGTGTGTGTAAGAGTGGGTGTGTGTGCGTGGGTGTGTGTTTGCGTGTGTGTTGGTTGAGGCGAGGTGTGTCTTCCAGGGTAGGGCGTGAAATAGTGATGAAAGAGGCTGGTCGAACGTGTGGGAGATGCAAGTTGGAGGGAATACAAAGGAATATAATAAAAACACACCCAAACAGCAGCAGACCTACGAATCCTTCAAATGCTACTTGATAACACTATGCTACCTAATCTATCTACAAGGGTGAGGGAATGTGAAGTAAAAGAGAAGGCAGAAAATAAAGGAATATCTGAAAGTGACTGAAACAGGAGTATAGGAAACAATAGAGGCTGTGACACTAGGTAGGAAAGTAGGAGTGTTGTATAGGAGAGTTAGCATGATGAGAGAAAAACAGAGGAAATTTACTTATGGAGACAAAAAAGGTGGATGGTGTGACAAGGTGAAAGAGGAGGAAAACATGGTGGAAGTGTCACAACAATAGCAATATCAATAGCAACAAAAACGACATTGATAATAATAACAATAATATTAATAATGATAATAATAATAATAATGATAATAATAATAATAATAATAATAATAAAAATAATAATAATAAAAATAATAAAGATAACGTTTAAAATTGAACTAAAAAAAATAATAACAATATGCAATGTTAGATCAGATTAGATTATTTCCAGTCCTAATTAGACTGCATAAATTCCGCACACAAACTTGCAGGGAAGAGAAACTGCAATATCGAGTTTGTTGTGGATTACGTATAACTGGGTCAGCTGGTGATGTTGAGTTTTGTTGGCTGCCACTGGTCGTACGGTATGTCACTTGTATCTGACCTTTACTGCAATTGGTCCGCTCTTCCCTCGTTCATCTCACCCATCTTCCTTCCTTCCTTCCTCGCCTTCCTTCCTCTACTGTAACATGTTCCTTTAGCTTTGTTGGTTCCTTTTATTCTTAATTTACTTTTTCTTCGTTTCTATTCGTAGGTGTTATGTTGTTTTGTCCTGTCCTTTATTCGTCAATGTTTGTTTGTTAGTCTGTGTGTCAGTTTGTCCGTCTGTAATATAAGGCATCTCCAGCAGGTTGGAATCGATCTTCACGAAATTTTGTGGCTTGATCGGATAAGCCTTCTGGATGATATGATAATTTGTGAAGGCGTTCGTTCGTGCATCTTCCCTGTACTATACATGACCTTTTCGTCTGTATAGTAAGTAACCTTCCAGCTTTGCCCTTTTCTTCTGACTATATTTAGGATGTTTATATCTTCACTCTCTGTCCCCTGTTTTCATGTGATTTTTTTAATATCATGTCGTCTCATTCCCTTTAAATCATCTTTCCCTTTAACTCATCTTTCCCTTTAATTCATCTTTCTCTTTAACTCATAATTCCCTTTAACTCGTCTTTCCCTTTAACTCGTCTTTCCCTTTAATTAACTCATCATTCCCTTTAACTCATCTTTCCCTTTAACTCATCTTTCCCTTTAACTCATCTTTCCCTTTAACTCATCTTTCCCTTTAATTCATATTTCCCTTTAACTCATCATTCCCTTTAACTCATCTTTCCATTTAATTCATCTTTCCTTTTAACTCATCATTCCCTTTAACCCATCTTTGTTTTAATATGTATCCTTCCTTCCCTTTATGTATGACCTATATAATTTATGTGACCTTTTCCTTCCCATTGGTTTGGTTTGGTTTGGTTTGGTGTCCTTCCTCACGTCCTTCCTTACTGCTCATTCCATTTCCACGCCCTCCTTTCTTTTCGTGTGTTGCTATGCCACTCGCTGACCTCCATTCCTCCCTTTATGATAACTCCTTTGCTCATTTTGTATTCCCTCCCTCTCATCATCCACCCCCCTCCCCTCTCTCCCTCCCTCCCCTCTCCCTCTCTCCCTCCTCCCTTGTCCCTTCCTCTCACCCTCCTCCCTCCCTCCCATCATTATTATTCCAGTCACTTCTTTCTCTCTCTCCCTTTCCCCCTTTTTTCCTCTCCTTTCCCTCTCTCAGGTGTCCCTTCCCCTCCCTCCTATTTTTTCATTCCCTCACAATCCTTCCCTTCCTCCCTCCTACTTCTATTTCTCTCCCTCCTTCTCATACCCTTCCCACTTTCCCTCCCATTCTTCCCTTCCTCTCGTCTTCCCCCCCCCCCCCCAATTTTCCCTCATTCCTTCTTTCCTTCCTTCCACTCTTCCTCCCTTTCTTTTCTTCCCCATACTCTTCCTTCCTTCATTCATTCGCTCCCTCTTTTCCCTTCATTCCCTCCCTCTCTTCCTTCATTTCCTCCCTCTTTCCCCTCCCTCTCTCCCTTCATTTCCTCCCTCTCTTCCTTCTTTCCTCCTTCCTTCCTTCCTTTCTTCTTATTCTAACCTTCTCTTTCTTTCTCTCACGTCTGTTCATTAATATATTTCCCTCCCTTATATAAT
This sequence comes from Petrolisthes cinctipes, assembly GCA_033782935.1. Classification (NCBI taxonomy): domain Eukaryota; kingdom Metazoa; phylum Arthropoda; class Malacostraca; order Decapoda; family Porcellanidae; genus Petrolisthes; species Petrolisthes cinctipes. The sequence continues at coordinate 48,750 of JAWQEG010005742.1, read as the reverse complement.
TCAGACACTCGTTAACCTTTACCTACCTCGATTTACAACTTCTCTCCATTAAAACTTTCCTCCATTTACAAATTCTCTCCATTTACAACTTCTCTCCATTACAACTTTCCTCCATTTACAACTTCTCTCCATTTACAACTTTCCTCCATTTACAACTTTCCTCCATTTACAACTTTCCCTCCATTTACAACTTTCCCTCCATTTACAACTTTCCCTCCATTACAACTTCCCTCCATTTACAACTTTCCCTCCATTTACAACTTTCCCTCCATTTACAACTTCCCTCCATTTACAACTTTCCCCTCCATTTACAACTTTCCTCCATTTACAACTTTTCCTCCATTTACAACTTTTCCTCCATTTACAACTTTTTCCTCCATTTACAACTTTCCTCCATTTACCAACTTTCCTCCATTTACAACTTTCCTCCATTTACAACTTCTCTCCATTTACAACTTTCCTCCATTTACAACTTTCCTCCATTTACAACTTTCCCTCCATTTACAACTTTTCCTCCATTTACAACTTTTCCTCCATTTACAACTTTTTCCTCCATTTACAAATTTTCCTCCATTTTCATCTTTTCCTCCATTTTCATCTTTTCCTCCATTTTCATTTTCCCTCCATTTTCACACATTTTCCCTCCATTTCTAGGCACGTTTTTTCCCCTCCCCCAGGTGAAACTCTCCTCAATTTAGCTCCCTCCCTCTCCAGCCTCTCCCCCCCCCCCTCTCTCTTTCTCTCTTTCGGCACGTAGTTTTCTCCACACACACACACACACACACACACATTCTCTCTCTCTCTCTCTCTCTCTCTGTCTCTCTCTCTCTCTCCTCTCTCTCTCTCTCTCTCTCCTCTCTCTCTCTCTCTCTCTCCTCTCTCTCTCTCTCTCTCTCTCTCTCTCTCTCTCTCTCTCTCTCCTTCCTCTATTTGTTTTATCTCTTTCATTTCCCCTAGCACAAGATATAACCGCAACTTGGCCTCCGACGCTAATGAAAAGCCAGCACACACACACACACACACACACACACACGCCAGCTCAGTCGCACACACAAGCCAGCTCAATCGCACACACAGATACATACAGACACATACACACAGACACAGACACACACACACACACACACACACACACACACACACACACACACACACACAGACACAGACACAGACACAGACACAGACACACACAGACACAAGACAGCTCAGTCGCACACACACACACACACACACACACACACACACACACCAGGGGGCTGTTTTGTCTCTTGCAGGTCTGTTGGTTCCGGTACACCTCATCACCGTCCTCCTGCCATTCTTCACTTGTAACCCAATATATATTCTCAAAGTGCTCCCTCGGTGTCTTGAGAACTAACTGCATGTCCTCTAGCGGTGGTGTCTTGGTGTGGGCGAGATGGGAGAGAGTAGGAGCGAGTAGGAGCGAGGGGAAATTAAGGTGTGGGGGAGTGGGGAGAATCTTTTTTTGGTGAACTGCATGGGAGGTCTCTGATTCCTCTAAACTATGCCAGGAAACTATGCTCTCAGCGGTACTAATTAGGGGATCTGTTTCTTGGCATACATTCTTTGGAGGAATCAGAGACCGTCCAATTCACCAACAAGAGAATCTCCCCTTTAATGCAGGTTGTTTAATTTGGAAATCAGATGTGTTTCCCTCTGATTAAAAAGTAAAGGATATTACCTGTTGCTACTTGGTGAATATTGGAAGAGCTGTTCTTTTTTGTTTAAGGATTTAGGAACCTGCCTGTGATGTAGTCAGAAAATTGTAGGTAAATGAGTCCTTCAAACAATGTCACAGAACACCATCTATAGGGAAGGAGCTTGTTTCTTTGCATAGTCAGGAGGAATCAGAGGCCTCCAATTTCATACATGATCACAAGGTCCTTAATGTAAAACAGTCACATTGTGTTCGTAGGTATTTAAGGGGATAAATCTAGTGTGTTTATGTGGTTATATTGGAGGGCTAAGGATCCAACAAATTATTATCAGGAAACAGACGACCTCAGTGTTACTAATAGGGGATCTGTTTTGTGGTATATATTGGTTGGAGGAATCGGTAGCCCTCCAATTTGATTAAAAGAGAGTCTCCCTTTAAGGAGGTAATTCTTTTTTGTTACATTGGAGTGCCTTGATTCCTCCAAAGTATGCCAGGAAACAGGACCATAAGAGCAAAAATAATGGTGGTCTGTTGCTTGGAATAGTTTGGAGGATTCAGTTACTCCAGATTTACCAACACAAAACTTCCCCCTTAAGCTGTTATCTTTAATGGGTTTGTGATGTGGGCGAATTGGGAGCTACTGTTTTCCCCAGGTCACACCCCGAAACAAACACACACACACACACACACACACACTGTAATTATTGGAGTTGCTTTGTGGCACTTACTGAGGCAACGGTAGTCTTCCATTCACTAAAAACATGAATGTAATAACACAAGTTAACCGTAGTAATGTGAGTGGAAGAAGAGGAGAGACCCTTCAACTTTTCCTCTTTCTCTCCCCCTCCCCTTCTCCTCGTCCCTCTCCTTTTCCCCTCCCCTCCATCTCCTCATACCAGTCTCCCCTCTCTCTCCTCATCCCCGTCTTCCCTCCCAATTCTCTCCTCCCCTCCTCCCTCCTGCCCCCCTACCTCCACATGCTAAACTCCTCCCCACTCTCTCCCTCACGTATACAAAGTCATTAGCCTCACACCTGCGTTTTCATATTCATATTACCCTTATTCATACATATTCATATTTATTCATTTATTATACAGGTTGGGCGTACCATTTTAACTCAATTTTTGTGTTGAACATTGGTGCTTAAACTAAGGGAAACTGTGATGTAATAAAAAAATTGGAGATAAATGAGGCCTTCAAATATCGCCGCGAAACACCACCTATCTGGAAGAAGTTTGTTTTGTGGCAAGGTCAGGAGGAATCAGAAGCCTCCAATTTTCATACACGATCACAGGGTCTATTTGAATTCAAGCTTCGGAAAAAAAAAATTGTCTGGAAAGTTGTCCAAATTAACATAATCAGGGGAACCAAGGGTCGGTCATAATTTGTTCTTAATAATGTTTTAGTTTTGAATAATTTATGTATGTGCTTTAGTTTAGTTTGTACATTTTGTTTTCTTGTTACTCAATTTGTGAATATTTTCCTCGTTCTGGTATCCATATAATCTACAAATACAGCCTCACATCTCAACATTGATGACTTATTTTATAAAGATTGTTCAAAGGTTTATAAAATGTGTTGGATAAATACTATATTTTCGTGCATAAAAAAATCACAAACACTTCATATGTTCTAAAAACTCTCACGAGCATCAATAAACATAACTATATATATATATCTTGAAAAATCGCTTAAATCAGGAGTTCAAAATTATGTCAGAGAACTGAAGGCTACTAATTCCTCCACACTATTCCACAAAATTTAATACAGCATGCCAAGTGAAGGAGTCTGTTTCATGAGACCAACTGGAGGAATGTGTACAATATAAGTATAACATCCACTTCGTCCACAACACACAGTCTCTTAATCTGTCAAGTGTATGCTACAAAGGGAACATTTTACCACATGATGCTGGTGGTCAAAGTGTCCTGGTATCTTTTATACGTAGCGGATGTAACCGTGCGATGAAAGGACGGGTTAAAACTTAAGGGTTAAGTACAGAGGCGACAAGAAGAGGACTGTATGAGGAAGTTTTATACACACACTATCATATTATTGTGAAATTTTGGTGTGACGTGAATATGAGACACCGAAGGTGAGAGCTGGAGAGATAGATATGCTGAGAAATTACGTGGCTCTGTAAGACAGAGACCTAATAATATATTATTCTACAATTCGAGAAGTGATACAATATGGCACACCGAACGAAAAAATGTGAATACTCTACTGAAATAACGGGAAGCCAAGTGTTCACATGGATATCCATCAGGCCTATGTTAAGGTGGGGAATATTAGGCGGTCGATAAGTAAACAAATGTTCCCCTGCTGTCTAAACGATTACACTGACCTCTGGTGGCAACTGATGCGAACTTTTCATGTTGAATTTCCTTTCATATTGATATTGGAGAGGAGGAGAAGCCAAGTCTGCTCTCCTAGATCACTCTGGTTGTAAGTTTTGTTTCACGGTTGGGATTTTGTGATGTGTGTATTATTTTAGGGGTCATAATTATACTGGAGGCGACTGATTCCTCCAAACAATTCCAGGAAACAGACAATTTGTGTATGCGAATGAAGGATATATTTTCTTGCATTGGATAGAGGCTTCATGGACTCCAATTGGCGCACGAGGAACGACCCCTTTAAGAGACTGATGAAAGTCTAGTGGGTCAGAACACAGAGTCGGGGCCACGGGGTATCCAGGTTACATTGGGTCGAATCCTGGTCACTCGTGTCATGACATTACTAGAAGTTAGAATCCCTCTCTTAAACTTTTCTGGCTGAGGTAACCCAGGCAGCCTTGGGTCTCTACGGTGGATAATGCTGGTTCTGTACACCAACTCCATCATATTCCAATTATTTCACCCTAAACAAAAACAAAGCCCATATTTTCATTAAAGGAGAAGTTTTGTGTTAGTAATTCTGGAGCAACTGAATCCTCCAAACTATTTCAAGCAACACAAACAACACCATTATTTTTGTAAACTTGGGCCTGTTTCCTGGCATACTTTGGAGGAATTAAGGCACTCCAATGTACCAAAAGGGAATTACCCCCTTAAACGGTGTAATATACTCGACAATTGGCCTGAGTACACTGGTCAAGGACAACAGCAGCACCAACCACACTGGCAACTCTTGTCTGACCATTAATTAAGTGCTCCTAATTGAGTTCGCTGCTTCTCTTTCCACATAGCATAAAGGGTCTTTTGTTGCTAGCCACTAGGTTGTTATTGTTGTCTTGTCTCGCTACACAGCCTCGTTAAACGGTATAAACTATTAATTTTTGATATTAGTGATCCCTTAAACGTAATGTGTCTTGGCATCTCGAACGAAATGGGACATGATTTTGGTTCGCTCTTTCATTATATTTTACGAGTGAAGACGATGAGTGGACTTCTCTCCTTTAGTCATCACCTTCCTCAGTATCCAGGAAAAAGGAAAAAAACAAAACAAAAAATGCACAGGAGTTTCTTTTTCTCTCTAAGTTGTGTGGAACGGAGTGTGTGTGCGCCATCCCAGTATTGAGTAAATTAATCTGGCTTGAGCTGAAATGAGATCCTGAGGTCGAATTGGGCAAAGAGAAAGCAACATTAATGTCTTCTGCCTCGGGTATGTACAGTCGGCGGCAAAAGTTCTGACGCCTGACTCAGCATAACATATAGGCTAATTATCGAACAAACACATTCACCAATACAGAATTACAATATCCATGGGGCAAAGTAATAATAACCTTCTCATATTTTTCAGTTTACGAACCTGTGAAGTTTATAGTTCCATACTTAGTCCTACAGTCACGAGCACCAATAAGTATACAGCTTTGGTTGAAGTTTTGAACAGGCCAATTCATCAACGACGTAATTCTAATGTTGATCTTATAGTACATTTATTTACTGTCTCTAGGTATTCGAAGCACACCTGAAAATTTATTTGTGTTCGTGACTGTACAACCTCCAAAAGAAGTACACGTATCGTTAGTCATTGGGTCATTCCTTTCCTTCCTTCACTCACCCATTCCTTCCTTCCCTGCCTCGGCTCTTATCCCTAACTACCCACACAATTGGCTCATCCCTCCCCTGGGCCTCTCCCCCCCACCACCCGAGTAAGGACTCTTATACTCTCCCCACCAACTCTTCCAACATCATCTTTCAGCATCACTGTGTCACAACAACTGTCACCAAGAGCGTTTGTGTTCACGTTTTTAAGGACCCTGTGATCGTGTATGAGAATTGGAGGAGGCTTCTGATTCCTTCTGACCATGCCACAAACCAAACTCCTTCCATATGAGTGGTGTTTCGTGGCAATATTTGAAGGACTCATTTACTTCCAATTTTCTTACTACATCACAGGATCCCTCAATCTGGAGAAAGTGCACTATAGTTCTCTCTGGAGTACAAACATCAAATACAGATAAGAGTCGATTGAGCTGAATATAAACTGTAGATAAATTTACATAGTGAGTGTAGACATTAGTTGTTGTCTATTCAAGTAATTATATTTAGTGATAAAGATAAGTAAATGAGGTGAGGGAGCCGGTGCATCTAAGCCAAGTAAAAGATTATAAGATAAAGATATAAGACGGTGAAGAAACATACTATGATTGGTCACTCACTATCAACATAATGGTCGTCATGCTCTAACACTCCACTACTTCTGATTTTTGTTAAGATGTGATGTGTGAGGCTCGTCGGGATAAAACATATGATAACTTGGACTAGGGATGCTGAAACCTGCAAAAATTCAGACCGGTATCCGTTTCCCCTGGGGCCTCTTAGTATCAATAATACTTTCTGCCCTCTCCCCCATAATATTATATGATTTTTTTATCTGATGCTATGATGTCCTGAATCACACACACACACACACACACACACACACACACACACACACACACACACACACACACACACACACACACACACACACACACACATATAAATATATATACATACACACACACACACATAAATATATATACATACACACACACACACACATTATACATACCGGTACACACACACACACACACACACACACACACACACACACACACACACACACACACACACACACACACACACACACACACACACACACACACACACACAAACCTATATGTACTTCGAAAACAATGACTCAGAAAACAATACAGTATCGTACATACATGGAGCCATCTTACACAGGTCACCTTCATCGACTGACCAGCCCATGACTCGTACGTACGTCTTGCATAACGTCCCTCACTCCAAACCCAGAGACTGAAGCATTAGTTTTAACATTATTCTCCAATATTTTCTATTGACGAAGGTGTAAAGTGATTGAACGTTTGCCCGTGAGTTCCTCCTCAGTCGGTTGTGTTGGTTATGGAGAGGAAACACCACCGGCCATTTTATATATTTTTTAGAAGATGGAATTGTTACAACTAACCGGAATGTGATCCTTCCTACATTTACACTGATTTTCTAGATTTGCTTCGGTTTTTGTCCCCGAAACGTTTACATGAATTCAATGGCCTCACAGTTGTGGGTGCTGGTAGTTCCGAGAGGACGTGTAGAGAGAGTTTTACAGCGCTTAACCGTAGGTGAGCGGATCAATTCTTGGTGTAATGAAAAATTGTCTGGGTTTGTATTAAAACTCTTTGAAGAGGTTCTGGTTCCTTTAAACGTTGCAATAACATAAGACCCGTGTTCCATTGAGTCTGTTTCGTAGCACATAGCTTGGAAAAATATCTAACCTCCAATTCCCCACACAGTCTTTCCACTGACACACAAACGGTGTTTGAATATACAGATCGAGGGAGCAATGGATATTACTGATGCCAATTTAGCGACCTTTCCAAAGCCGGCTATAGTGTAACTTCTCGATTATCAGAATTTTTGAGAAGGAAATGGGAATAGGTAGTGACCGTTTTCGTGCACAAAAATATCTTTGTCATTATGAATGCTAATCAGATATTGTAGTGACAATACCGGCCGTGGAACAAAAGTTCATTAAGAATCACAGCATCCCTTGTCTCTTTTCGCTGTGTAGTCAGTCACCCTCTATATAGGGTTTCTGTATCACTACTCCTCACGTATATTTACGAGACGTATGATGTTGTCGACGACTTGGAGGTTGGTGACTCCTACAAGCTGTGCTACGAAACAGTCTTCCTTCGTATGCTGGACGTATAAATAATGGTATCGGTGAATGGGGTTTCGAAGCCGGCCAGAGAGACAAAGGGTGAGATGTGTCGATGCCAAGGGCTGCTTCTACCTACCTGTGCCCAGCATGGTGATGACTACAGCTAGTGCCAGCAACGTCTTCATGGTGATGTGTGTGGGCGGAGATGGGCGGCGGTGGAGTGAGTTTGGTGGGCGGTCGGATGTGTGAGCGTGGGTGGGCTTGATGCTGAAGTGGTCCGAGTCTTATCACCTCCACCGTCACCGGCACACTGGATGGTGAACTGGCAGGCAGGCAGGCAGGCTACGGTGCCAGGCGTGGGGTGGGAGGCTGGCTGGCTGGCTGGCACTCCTTCTGTAGGTGGTGGTAGTGGTAGTGGTGGCGCTAGTGTAGGGCTCTCACTAACTCACACAGTCACTAACTCACTCACTATTACTCACTTCATGATCTCAATTTTTACTGATATCATTATCTCATCTTCTCACTTACTCTCACTTACTTTCATTCTCATTCACTTCATTATCTCAACTTCTTACTTACTCTTACTGTCACTCACTTCATTATCTCATATTTTCACTTACTCTCACTCTCACTCATTTCATGATCTAAGATCTTACTCACTTCATGATCTCAATTCTTACTGACATCATTATCTCATCTTCCCACTTACACTCACACTTACTCACTTATGTATCTCAGCTTTTCACTCACTCACTCGCTCCATGATTGCAACACTTTCATCATCCATTTATTCACACTTACTCATTAACTCACTCACTCAATGACTGTTTACAAAACCTCACTCACGACACACTTCTTCACTCACTCCAAGATTACACAACCAACCACTCTCACTAACTCATTTCCCTCACTCATTCACCTTCACTCTCTCACTTACTCAGGAAATGAATAAGTGGGCGAGTGAGTGAGTGAGTTCGTAATACAAGTATCGAGATTGGCACTGGGTTGACCTAGCTCTAGTACTTTACAGAGTGCCAGGGAGAGTCAATTTCCTCCTCTCTTCCCCTGTATTGTTGTCGAGGTCTTATCTCTCACCACAACAGTAACCACCAACACGATGGATGACGAGGGCTGCTACGAGGGATCTCCAAAATAATATATTTGATTGTGATACGTATTATGTTTGAAAAAAAAAAATATTACATTATTTTGTATATCTAAGTTTTGATGTTTAAAGGTATGCATTCCATGAGTATCAGCTTAACCCAATTCATACACACAGCTTCACTCCTCCTCTCTCTGTATTGACATGTGTAAGATTATGTAGGTTTAGCAGTACCGTATAATTGTATTTCCCCATTATGCTGCTTCATTCTCCTATACTCCCTCCATACATTCACTTTCCTTCCCTCTCCATCCCTTCCTTTCTTCCCACACCAATCGTTACACACCCTCTGATCTACCATCATCCATTTTCCTCCTCTTTATTAACCCTCCTCTTTCTCTCCTCTTCGTTTCCTTTCCTTCTTTCTCTCTTTCTCGTGCTTCTCCATTGCACAGTTCCAATCATTTCTGTATAAACGGGATAAATCCGTACGATATAATAATATTCAGGACTGCATGTGCTTGTGGGGGAAAGTGAGGAGGAGAGATGGACGAGAGTTGTTAATTTATGGCGTGGGCAACTTGAGATATATGAAGGATAAGACCTCTCCTTTCTCTCTCTCTCTCTCTCTCTCTCTCTCTCTCTCTCTCTCTCTCTCTCTCTGTGTGTGTGTGTGTGTGTGTGTGTGTGTGTGTGTGTGTGTGTGTGTGTGTGTGTGTGTGTGTGTGTGTGTGTGTGTGTGTGTGTGTGTGTGTGTGTGTGTGTGTGTGTGTGTGTGTGTGTGTGTGTGTGTGTGTGTGTGTGTGTGTGTGTGTGTGTGTGTGTGTGTGTGTGTGTGTGTGTGTGTGTGTGTGTGTGTGTGTGTGTGTGTGTGTGTGTGTGTGTGTGTGTGTGTGTGTGTGTGTGTGTGTGTGTGTGTGTGTGTGTGTGTGTGTGTGTGTGTGTGTGTGTGTGTGTGTGTGTGTGTGTGTGTGTGTGTGTGTGTGTGTGTGTGTGTGTGTGTGTGTGTGTGTGTGTGTGTGTGTGTGTGTGTGTGTGTGTGTGTGTGTGTGTGTGTGTGTGTGTGTGTGTGTGTGTGTGTGTGTGTGTGTGTGTGTGTGTGTGTGTGTGTGTGTGTGTGTGTGTGTGTGTGTGTGTGTGTGTGTGTGTGTGTGTGTGTGTGTGTGTGTGTGTGTGTGTGTGTGTGTGTGTGTGTGTGTGTGTGTGTGTGTGTGTGTGTGTGTGTGTGTGTGTGTGTGTGTGTGTGTGTGTGTGTGTGTGTGTGTGTGTGTGTGTGTGTGTGTGTGTGTGTGTGTGTGTGTGTGTGTGTGTGTGTGTGTGTGTGTGTGTGTGTGTGTGTGTGTGTGTGTGTGTGTGTGTGTGTGTGTGTGTGTGTGTGTGTGTGTGTGTGTGTGTGTGTGTGTGTGTGTGTGTGTGTGTGTGTGTGTGTGTGTGTGTCATGAACAGCACATATTACAGCCATGAGCAAAAAATTCTGTTCTATGTAAAGCGTGCAGTACAGTAATAAAAAACAAAATCCTTTCCGCTTCCAGTCACTTCAGTATATCGTAACATTATACCGTAACTTTTAAGGCAGGAATATCATGCCTAGTTTTCTTTATTTATGGAACCTCATTACACACACACGATTTGTCTTGAGAAATTACAAGATCCATAACGTCATGAGGTAATGAAGTACGGGACGAGGAACTTAATAACGGCCCTCACGCATGTATGTACAGTCACGAGCAAAATTCCGGCATCGCATGAAAAGGAGGAAGGCATTTGAATGGCACTTACAAACCAACAAGAGAGAAACACCAATATAAGCTTTTGTTTTGCATCATAGATCGAGGCCGTTTTATAGGAAGACATTGCATAACTATTACATGTGACTACACTACACAGCGCTGGAGGCAACATGAAGACAGGAGCCAGCGATTTCAGTATTGCGGTTTTGTTTATGGGTGATGGTGAAAATGATTGGTGGTGGTTGTGGTGGTGGTGGTGTTGGTGGTGGTGGTGGTACGTGGGTTTGGTGAGTTGAGAATGCTTAGTGCTGATTTTCGACTCTATACAGTATATACATTTTTTTTAGTGAGCTCAGATTGTGGAATGGTGATTTTCGATTATTTTATACATGGTTTTGGTGAGTTGAGAATGCAAAATGGTGATTTTTTGACGGTATTTGTTTTAACGTCACTGCTGAATTGCATATATATAATTTGCATATATATATATATACCAGTATGTATATATATATATATATATATATATATATATATATATATATATATATATATATATATATATATATATATATATATATATATATATATATTCCTGGAAGCTGTAAATAATTCCAAATATTCTAACACCCGCCAGTGAAAAATAAAAGTTAAAGTAGCATTCGTACAGCAAAAACATTAATGTCAATTTTACAGACTTATTAAATGCGTTTCCGATATTTGTGAGAATGAAGAGGTTAATGGGAAAACAGAGCAATAATTTTATGCTTACTCAGATGTCATTCTTCAGAATACACTCACATACAGTACGTCGGAAATATACATTACTAGACATCGTCGAAAAAGGACTAAATTGCCCATCGTGATACACACACACACACACACACACACACACACACACAGTTTGCACAACCATAGACAACCTGAGGTAGTAACTGGCTGGTAATAATTCTCTCTCTCTCTCTCTCTCTCTCTCTCTCTCTCTCTCTCCTGCTGGTAATGATAATTAACATGCACAGGTGTTCTGCCAGTTACCTGCCCCATTGCCTAGCCGGCTCATCAGGTAGTCATACCAGGCTGAACTAACTAGCTACCATGGCAAAATAGAGACCCCGGGGAAATAGTCTATGAATAAATAGAGACCACAGATTAATATATATATATATATATATATATATATATATATATATATATATATATATATATATATATATATATATATATATATATATATATATATATATATATATATATACTCCAGTGAAATAGAGACCCCGGGGATATAGAGAATATAGATTAATAGAGACCACAGATAAATAGAGACCACAGAGATATAGAGACCCCAGGGAAAAATAGAGACCCCAGTGTAATATAGACCCCGGTGATATGGAGATTATAGATAAATAGAGACCCCAGAGATGTAGTGCCGATTCCATAGTGGTTTGTTATGGTTTGCAAGCACCATAACGAAAGAAACTGAACTGTATAAATGACTCAAGTAAATTATTGGATTTGATGAATTTGATGACTCCATTATGAAACTATGGTAATAATGGAACTACCTGATATATTTTGTGGATAAGGATACTGAGTTTGTTGGATATAATATTATTAAGACTGACAAGTGTGGCTGGTTTGGAAGGATCATAATAAAGCAAAGCCACTGTGGAATTGGCCCATAAAGACCCCCAGAGACATAGAGACCCCGGAGATATAGAAATCCCCGGAGATATAGAAATCCCCGGAGATATAGAAATCCCCGGAGATATAGAAATCCCCGGAGATATAGAAATCCCCGGAGATATAGAAATCCCCGGAGATATAGAAATCCCTGGAGATATAGAAATCCCCGGAGATATAGAAATCCCCGGAGATATAGAAATCCCCGGAGATATAGAAATCCCCGGAGATATAGAAATCCCCGGAGATATAGAAATCCCCGGAGATATAGAAATCCCCGGAGATATAGAAATCCCCGGAGATATAGAAATCCCCGGAGATATAGAGACCCCGGAGATATAGAAATCCCCGGAGATATAGAGACCCAGAAGAAAAAGAGACCCTCAGAGAAATGGAGAACCAAGAGAAATAAAGACCCCAGGAGAAATAGAGACCCAGGAGAAATAGAGACTCAAGAGAAAGAGACCCAAGAGAATAAAAGACCCAAGGAGAAATAGAGACCCAAGAGAAATAAAGACCTCAGGAGAAATAAAGACCTCTGTAGAAATAGAGAAACCGGAGAAATAGAGACCACGGATAAATAGAGGCAACGGAGATATAGAGACCCCAGAGAAATAGAAACCCTGTGAAAAATTAGAGACCAAGAAAATAGAGACCTTTGCGATATAGAAGCCATGGATTAATAGAAACCACGAAGAACTTGATAAGTGCATCAAGTGGTTGAGGAAAAGTTTTTGGATTTTATTAATTGAATATTTTTTTCAAGTTTTATATTTATGTTTAGTACAAGCCCCAACACTCAGGGAACGATGTCACTATTCTTTAAATATTGTTATAGTATATATAAGTTACCACTATGAACATGGTTTTCTTCGCCTCAAAACGAAAGAAAACCTACCTTGTCTTTTAAAGGTAAACTATTTCATTTTACTCTTTCCAATATTTTTATTTTACTTTTCGTTCTACTTTTTCCAGACTTGAATAAAAGGCTTATCATAACCATCATATTTTCCTCTGGTCACACTGCAGCCTCATTCGTCCCCCAACATAGTCTCAGGTGATGGTGGTTGAAGGACTCTTGCCGAAGGAAAAATATACTCGTATGATAAACCCCATAACTTTTCCTACACACCGACATGTCATATTGAAATACCTCTCATCGCTTTTTCGTGAACCCTTACTCTACGGATGACAGCTTTAGTGTATTAATACTGGCGAATTTCCTGTCCAGAGACAAGCGATACCTCCGTTATAAAGGATGGGTTTGATTTTGGCATTTTTGGAGATAATGGTTCCTCAAAACTATTCCTAGCAACAGACCACCATTATTTTCTGTCACACCATTATTTTCTGTCACCTGATTCTGTTTCCTGGCATACTTTGGAGGAATAAAGACGCTCTATTATAGCAAAGGCGTATTTGCTCTTCCCTTAAAACACACATAATCTTGACGGATTTTGTACTGCATAAAATTATAATGGGTTTTATGGTTGCAGTCCAGAGTATAACAACTTACCTGACAGTGGTCGGTATCGGTAATCCTGTATAACATCTACTGTACAGTCACGAGCATTTATAAGAATACAGCTTTGGTTGCAGCTGTAAACAGTCCAATTCACCAACAAAGTAATTCCAATGGAGATCTTATTTGTGCCTTTATTTACTGTCTCTGGGTAGTCGAAGCACACCTGAATACTTGTTAGTGCTCGTGACTGTACATTACACGTGGATGAGTATACAGAATAAAAACAGAGAGTCGGATAACATAATTGAGGACCCACCTTCCAGACAGGTCTAAGAGTATGTTATGGAAATTCAACGTGTAGCTATGGGACAATATAATAAGTTTCTGGCAAGCATTTTCGTCTATACCTTTATACTCCAATCAAGGATATAATATTATTTATTTTGTACTATTTCGGAAGGAGGGGTTTTAATTATGGAAGGAGGGGTTTTAATTATGGAAGGAGGGGTTATAGTTATGGAAGGAAGGGTTTCATAATACACTGCGGAATGAAGTCGTTACCAGGGGAGATAAAGATGACGTAACTACTCATTAAAGCGGCCTTTTATGCCCGTAATGGACTAATAATGGATGATGATGGTGATTGTGTTGATGATAGCGAGGGGAAGTAAGTGTCTATCAGTCCAAGTTAAATATTTATGTTTGTCGTGAGGTGTTAATTAACTGTTGAAGAAAATAGAATATAACCTTGAAATAACCAGTCACTCCCATACGATAATTAAAATCACATGGAGTTAATCTAAGGGAAGGAGAAAAAAAAAATTAAGTTAGTGGTGTTGCCAAGTGTTAAGGGGAGATATTCTTGTTGGGAAATTGGAAGGTTACTGATTCCCTCCAAAATATGCCGGGAAACAGTACTAATAGTACTAATAGGGAATCTATCTCGTGGCATAGTTTAGAGGAATCGGAGACCTTCCAATTCACCAACAACAAAAGAATCTCTCCTTAAGGACCCCCGTGATGCATGTAGTCATAAATATTGGGGTTAGTGAGACCTTCAAAGATTGCCACGAAACACCACCTACATTGAAGAAGCTTGTTTCGTGGTATAGTCAGGAGGAATCATAAGCCTTATACACGTCTTACAGGTCTTATACACGATAACAGGGCCCCTTAACAGAGCAGAAGAGTAGAACCACATAACACTCAGAAAGTACAGTATATTCAGTAGGACCAGACTTGCAGCTCACTTTCCGACACAGTGAAGAATGGAACAATTTCTCAGTGACGGCGTGAGACGAGGCTGGTAAAGTTTCTGTTGTGTGGCAAAGGACTATTGTTCACAACTTTGGCGGCGATTACTCGTAAGAATAGTCGAGTCATTGTTTTGCTTTGCTGACGAAACAGTTTTCTGACAGCCTCCTTTGTACAGCTCGGGTCGTGCACCCATAAACAAACATGACGTCTGAAAAGTAACACTGGATTCAAAGTCAGTCGCTTTATTTGATATCCACGCCGAGCAACAATGAATTCGTTCTTTATTAAAATACGGCCATTGCAGGCGATAATTTTTGTCCGTGAAGCTGATAATGGGCCTCAGTGAGTGACAGGGTATTTACACAAACCTGATAATTATTACTTTTCCAATTGCTTCTGCGTGAGAGCTCAACATTTTTTTGTATCCCGGGTGACTAAATAATTTATCTAGCCCATCATTTGTACTATCAGAGACAAAAGTCGTGTCGCTGTCTTGTCCGATGATTTGATATAACTCTTGAAACTTAATGAAATCCCCACCACTGTAATATTTGTGTCCTATATGGTTAGCCCTGTACCATATATTTTCACCAATTTTCACGACACGAGTTTGGTCTTTGATAGTACAACCCTATCTTTCTCTGCAATAATAATAATAATAATAATAATAATAATAAAAATAAAAATATATAATAATAATAATATAAAGAGAAAGGTCCAGTTAGATACCTTTTATTCAGCACTATACATATTTTCTACATTACCAGTATTGTAGTACTATGAACACTGACTGCGTTCTTATTTGTCTTTGGGTGCGACAGTTCTGGGTGCCAGCGGAAGCAGAGCGTGAGAAATAGTACTGTGATATCTGCCTGGGGAAGGAAGTAATAGGTTATACCATACTGTCCGCCTGGTGGTGTTGTTTCCCTCATTATCTGAAGGTGTCACTGTAGGGGAATGTGTACACTGCTTTCTCTTCACAGGATCCTCTCGTTCACGTAAAATAATAGGATAATTATAGGTTTGTTTTTCTCTTCATATTTTTCATGTAAAATAACAGAATAATGATATGTTTTCTTTTATTGTCTCTCTTCATATTTTTCACGTAAAGAAACAGGTTAATATTATGGTTTTTTTTCTCTATTATATTTTGTTCACGTAATTACTCTAACATGATGATGATAACATGGAAAAAGAGCAATACCGTATGAGGAGGAGGATTCTGTATTGCCAATGTTTCGTTACTGCTTCTTCAGTCTTCAAGAAAGGCTCCTGATCATAAAAGTGTTGTTCCGTATCCATTCTATCAAGCAGGTACACATTTTACTCATAATAATACAATGTTTGTGTCGTCTCTTCTCGTGTTGTTCTCTCTCGTTTGTTCGGACTGACATGGTAATATATCCTAACTGTAGTGGATTTTAATGGAGGCTCTGAAAAATTGTGTAGCCTATCTTTTTTGTCAGCACAGTCGCGATTCAAAGTTCTGTCACCTCTTTGGCGTAATGGTGAACTTAGAGAATAATATTGTCGTGAACGAGATGTGATTCTTTCTTCTGGCTGGTTCTTTCTTTTACGGATTACAGTGAAAAAAGGATAAACAATCTAGTCTCAATCATAACAGCAACATATATTTCAAAGTTTATCATCGTAACAATGAGGCGAAAGACTTTGATATCCCCATTGTACATTTCCCGAGAGTGAGGGACGTGGCATCAAGGAAGGGATGATAACATTAATTTATTGCCTTATTCCTTTAGAGTAGCTACTTTAGGCAAACCAACAAATGCGGCCACCGGATTCTAAACTTTCGGGTGCGATACCACAATGTAGTACTTGAACACGGTATTTATAGTTATCCTCCAGACAGCAACACCGCCCAAGTAACCGAGGGTGTGAAATTGTTCGACCTTTTGCGAGTCCAAGTGTGACGTTGTAGTCTGTGTATTCATAAGTGTCTACATAAGAAGTTGTACACCTTGCTTGAAGGATAATGATAATAATTGATATTAATTATATGATCATCGTGCTATTGGAATTGCTCGTGGTCAAAAACTAAAGTAACACCAAACCATCAACAAACTCGAGGTACGTAATTAACATCATGGCAACCAATCATAGCATAATTGAAAATAGGGGACCAGACCACTAATACCCCTTGTGTAACTCTTCACTCGTACATACATTCCAGTTTCTACTTCCTGCTGAAAGAAACAGCTTGATAATGGCCCATAAATCTGGTAAATTTGTGTTCCACTGTGTTGCTTGGCTTACCCTCCGTTCACTCTAGCAAACACTATGCTCACCCTGGCAGTCAGTTCTCACACACACACACACACACACACACACAGCCTTAAGGAAACCAGCAACTTCCCTTCACTTACAATACTGAACCCATCAGATTCGCAGTCAACATCCCCATTCTTACCCGACTTGCCAGCCAGGAAAGGAACAAAAGTTTTTTGGATACCCCCAAAAAGTAGTTCGAACATTCTCATGAGTTAATTAGTTATATTTAGCAACTTATTCCGTGTTCTGATGCGAAAAATAAATTTCTGTATAGTTCGTGAAAACAATTACTTTCTTCGTTCACATTCATTGTTCACAAAAATCATATCCATTTCTCGGCAGCTTGGTACTGGATTCATAGTCACTGTCTAACTCGTAAAGCATAGCAAAGAAAACCCAGATACCAAACTTTCGTCTTTATTCCACCACACCTGTGTTGATATCACAGCTTAAGCTTAACAGTAAACCTATATACACATGTTTACAGATTCACGGTCACACACAATTTATGAAAACCATCCCACCCATTATAACTCTGAATAATCGAGGCACCATTTATTGATACTACCTTGTGATCAAATTGAAGTGCTACTGATTCCTTCAAACTGTGCCAGAATGCAGACCACTTCAGAATGCTATTAGGGGATCTGTGTTTGTTGTGTAGCTTTCGGGATTTACAATTTACAAGAAGTGAGCTTGTATCAATATCTGAGTGTGCACTCAGTTTGAACCACCAATTCAAAGTTAATCTACATATGCAAGTTTGTCAGGATAAGTCCAGAAGTGTAGTGGAGGGAGGGATGGCAGCATTACCTTTGTTTTTTTGGGCCATTATCAAGAAAGGTCACGGGTTGGATAGGGTTGATGTCTTGTACACCATATAAGAAGTATTCTGCACCCTTACTACACGATACAATATTCTGAACCACGTATTGACGTCGTCTGTAACAGTGGTGTTTGTGAAGAGTATCAGAGCAAGAGGTGTCGAGAACGATAACTACATAGTCACTACATTGTATCCATCATAGTGGTCATTGTCATCCCCTTGCTAATGGCTTCACTTGCAAACGAGCAGAGCACACGTGGGACAACTGTAGTGTTACCTGACACATGAATTGCACATCAGTTGTAGTGATGACGCCGATGTGTTTTCATAGCAATCAGAATGACTACTTTGATTTTCTTTACATATATTTTCTCTATTTTGGCATTGTTAACTTGAAATGACAACACGTATTTCCGAATGGTGAATGTCTGCTACTTACAATTATTGTTTAACACATTATGAATATATTAATGATAATCAGCATGTACAGCCAAGGCTGATAATTATAATCATGGACCAGGAGCAATAGAAGACACAAATGCTTCTGGTCCACGATTATCAGCCATTGCTGTATCTTACCTAGGGTTTATGAGAAAATTAAAAATAATTGCGTAAAGTCCACACTTCAGGTATAAAAGATTACATTTCAGGAGCTAAGACTGTATTCATGAAGTTGTTGTTTGTCATGCCAACATTGTGTGCTTCAAAATAGACCAAACAAGCTTAGCTGAATTCAGCTATAGTTTTCTGTCAGTTGGTTTTAACTGGTGTGGTCAAAAAATGAGATGTTATAGAACCACATACAACCCTTTCTCTTCAAATGACATGCTTGATATTCAGTGAGCCATTTTTCCAATGGTTCTGTTTTCGCAAAACAACCTTGTCTTCTCATTCTCTCCCTTTCTTTTCTTTTTCATCCTGACACACTTACCTGTTCTTCCCCCGAACTTATCCCCAATTGCCTACCCGCCTCCCACACACCCGCCTTCAACACCATATACTATAATTACCCCTGATCCTGATATTTGTCATACCTAAGCAGGGCCAAAGAAGGGTTGCAACGTGATAGTATATGACTACTTTACAAAATACCTGTACAATGTTTTGGAACTTTTTATTTTCTTACCATAATGTAAAACTATGTGGAATTCAAGGATGGCTGATTAAAACTCATGTAAGTAAAAAAAAAAAAAAGGGAAGTCAATGTGAGACACAAATATTATTAATTACAATGTACAACATGGGAAGCAAAATAAAAAGTGATGGCATGAACCTCGATATGGGCAGCGAAGCGTATGGCATCATTGAGTTGGAAGTAATTTGTCGTTCACCTTCATCAGTGCCTGGCAACTTTCTTGTGTTTTCTCCAACTACAACCAGAAGATATTTCTTGATAGAGGGAAGAGCTACTGAAATCCATAGATTAAATAAAGTCATTTAACCCATGAATACTTACTTAAGTCTTATGTATTATACATGAAATAAAATTAAACAACTTTATACATCAAGATACATCAAGACACGTGGCATTAATATTCTTTTTATCTATAAGTCAATAAAAAATTCCTGTTTTCTAAAGGTTGAATAACATAAAATTTATCCCGCTACGGGGTCGAGCTGCCTCTCCCAAGGCTCTAAGGTCGGTTCCTGGGCAGCGTGGTGGTGGTGGTGATGGTGGTGGTGGTGGTTGATGATGGTAGAGTAGTAGGGGTCGTCGTCCAAACCTCCACCACCTCCTTTTCCTCCCTTTCCACCATCTCTTGGGCTGGTCGTTCTCACAAAATCATCAAGGCGGTTCCAGGAACAAGAGTAGTCGATCTTGAGGTGACCCCTGGACCCGACGGAGAGGTTGGAGGGACGGTAGGAGGGCTCGACGAAGGTGATGGTGCCCTCCTGAGATGACGACCCCGAGGACCCCCCACTGCTGCTCTCCCCACCGCTGCTCCCGCCCCTGTGAAATAAAAAGGGAAAACAACTTGACATAAACAGAAACTAGTAAACGTACAACATATAATGCTTGAGTGAAAGACGGGAAAATAAACATACCTGACGAACTACACAATGGAAAATGAAAATCTAAACAGTAAAAAAAAAAAAAAAAAAAAAAAAAAAAGTGGGATTGCGAGGAAGACGAGGAACTGGAAGGAACAATAAAGGAGCTGAAACTCATGATATATTTGATCCACATGCCAAAATGAGATGACAAATGAAATTGAGACTACCAGGAGGACAACAGCAACTCCAAGGAAAATGAAAACCAACCCAGTTATCATTAAACTAAGAAGTGGACGGTGAAGACAAGTGTTCTGGATAGAAAAGCTGAGTGATAAATGAATGAATACAAGTTGATGAGCTGAACATGATTAACTTAGAACAAGGTGGTAGACAAAAGAAGAAATTCAGGACGCAAGAAAACGAAGGAGAATGGTAAGGAAAAGAAGGAATAGTAAGACAAAAGATAATGGAAGATAGATAGGAACAAAATCGATTAGAGTGTAGGCGAGAGACAAGACAACCACACACAAAAAATAAATAAATAAATAAATAAATGTGCATGGTTGGAGTAATGAAAATCAGGAAGCAAGAAAGGCAATGTGAGAGGCACAAGAAAATCAAAACAAGAAGCGCAAGGTGAAGGGAAATATAAACAACAAAGCCACAGTCCAGAAAAACGAAGGTCAACCAACACCCAACAACGTATGACAGTGAAGAGTAACTAACTATATAAACATTTAAACTGTAAATAGTGATAAGAAGAAATGGAAAGTAGGATTCGTATAAAATAAAAGTAACATTAGCACACAAATAAAAAAAAGGGAACTAGACCAAGGATAAGAGAGAGAGAGAGAGAGAGAGAGAGAGAGAGAGAGAGAGAGAGAGAGAGAGAGAGAGAGAATGTGATGTACTACTATATGGAGGTGGAGGAGGAGGAGGAGGTGGAAGAGTTGGAGAAAGGTGGAGAAGGGTGAGGAAAGGGAGGAGGAGTTTGAGAAAGAGGAGGAGGAGGACGACGAAGAAATGGGAGAGAAAAAGGAATGGAAGGTGGAGGAGGAGGAGGAGGATGTAAAGGTAATTTGCTGGAGAAAAGGTGGCGGGGTGTGGCAGGCTG
>JAWQEG010005742.1:0-22500 GCA_033782935.1 Petrolisthes cinctipes | reverse complement strand
TGGTGATGGTTGCCTTGAGGTCAAGACGTGACGGGAGTTCAATCCCAATTATATTTGATCCTTGAACGATGTGGTTTTTTCTAGGACATACTTAATGGTGTGGTGTTGATCCAATTATATTATCTAAAACTGAAATGGTTGTTATGGCTTAAACGAAATCTTCTCAACCTTTGGTTTGCTGCCTCTCATCGACATTAAAGATCATTTGGCGTTGTTTTAGAAAAAAAGGCATATATCGTAAATCATTATTTAAAGGTTGATGTTATAACTCTCGTTACTCAGGATGGGATCATTTTTCAGTGATTCAAACGTCCAAACACACTACATCCGAGAAGACCATAACCCTTTGAATTCTAATGTCGTCTTCACTTAGTGGACAGAGGGTAACTCTAAACAACTATATTAGGACAGGCAACAATTACAGACAGTAAAGGCTAAGAAGTGCCTTAAGTGAGCCTATACATAGCAGTGTCTATAAATAGTTGCTATAAGTAATTCCTGACAGATATTTTAATCAAAGGTTAAGTACTTCTGAGGGGTTGTGGCCTTGAAGCAATGAAACACAAGCATTTATAAACACCACATGTGCGTCAACCAAACTTGAGTCGTTGGTGGTCCATCAGTTCCCATTATCACATCTTTTATTTTATACCTCAACCTGTAACAGCCTACCCATTTTGGTCAATAATTATCCTCCACTATTTACACAATATACTCTGACTAATACAAACTGATTTTTTGTAGAGGATCACACACACCCTGCTTTCTGAAATACCTGCTTACGTCATGGACACTGAGTTAACGCTAGCCTATGAACATTGCCAAGAAGTTAAAGTCGTGTTATGGTTAGGTGGTTAATCAAATAATCAATTAACCTTCATTACTACTCAAACGAACTAAAGATAAAAATAAGACAGGAGAGCTCATTGCTTCAGTAAACAACGACAACAAGAAATGAGGAATTCTTCTGGTACAAAACAGTGACCTTTGATATAGTCCCATTAGAGTTATTTCCCCTTGAATTATGTTCCGACTCCACCCTGTCACATTGCTTACATACACACGCTTATCACTCGTGCGTACACATACCTACACACATTCACATCACATATACACACATTCACATCACATATACATACATTCACATCACATATACACACATTCACATCACATATACACACATTCACATCACATATACACACATTCACATCACATATACACACATTCACATCACATATACACACATTCACATCAGATATACACACATTCACATCACATATACACACATTCACATCACATTCACATAACATTGCTTACATACACACGCTTATCACTCGTGCGTACACATAGCTACACATATACACACATTCACATCACATCACATCCAGACACACACATGTATACACACACATATCCAACAAACGTGCACACACAAACAGACACACCTATATGCACACACTGCCTCACATGATAATATTTACCTTACACCCATTACATACTGACCCCCTTAACACACACACTCTCTCTCTCTCTCTCTCTCTCTCTCTCTCTCTCTCTCTCTCTCTCTCACACACACACACACACACACACACACACACAGACACACACACACACACACACACACACACACACACACCTCCATCCGGGTTCCTGAATTACGCCTCTTATTTTTCTTTCCGTAATTATCTTTTTGTACTTGCATCCGGCTGTGTTGTTCATGGTGTAGCCGGTCGATATGCTACATTCAGACTCCCTTCTGTGTCTCATATATGTCACAAAGAACAGGACTTTATAAAATATTGTATAGTTTTCTTCTCGTATGGTGCTTATTTATGTGTTTCTGCATCTAACTATCCACCTGTCTACATGTGTATATATATTTTTTTTTCAGTCTATATGTTATCTATCCATATCCCCCTTCTTATTGATTCACTGCAAATACTCTCCCCCTCACTTTCTCGCTCTCTCTCTTTCTCCGTCCGACGAAAAGCTGTCTCTCTCTCTCTCTCTCTCTCTCTCTCTCCTCTCTCTCTCTCTCTCTCTCTCTCTCTCTCTCTCTCTCTCTCTCTCTCTCTCTCTCTCTCTCTCTCTCTCTCTCTCTCTCTCTCTCTCTCTCTCTCTCTCTCTCTCTCTCTCTCGTACTTAGCAGAAAAAAACAAAACCGATCGTATTTTTTCTCGTTCCTATGTGCCTCAGCTGTCAATGCATAACGTACAAGACTTAACTGTGAATAATGGAATGAATCACTTAGGAATTCCTGAGACTACAATGGGAGTGACTGTATCTCGTAGACGCCTGCTATTTTAATTATGCCATTGTTATAGAATTTTTGCTAATTACTATGTACAATGGTGAATTATTGACCCTTATTACCGTTACAAAGAGAGGAAACGAATCAGAAAATAAGACGATTGATAGGGAGATAGAAAGGTACATTAATAGGTAGATAAATGAATAGATGAGTAACTAGATAGATGTGTATAAAAAAAAAATGTGAGAGATGTAGATATGGGTAAACAGACTCATTGGTAGAGTGTGGGGAGGAAGAAAGGGAGAAGCAATGAGAGAGAAATGGAGTGAGAGGACAAAGAGATGGTGAAAGAGCAAGGACGCTTACAAAATGAGGGAAGCTAACACACAGGACAAGGAGAAAATAAAATATAAGAACAAAGTAAATAGTAAAAGTAGAACACAGCAAGCAGAACAAGAAATAACAAGGTATAAACAGGGAAGAACAGAAAGGGGACCAGGACAATGACAAAAGAGACAGGGTTGAAGGGAAGAGATAGTGAAGCTGAGAGATGGAGTGAAGGGGAGAGATAGAGAGATGAAGGGTAGAGACAGAGACAAGGGGAGTAACAGAGATGAAGGGGAGAGGCAGAAAGGAAGAAGAATAACAGAGATGAAGGGGAGAGACAGAGATAAAGGGAGAGACAGAGAGGAAGGGAAGGAGCAGAAAGGAAGAAGAATAACAGAGATGAAGGGGAGAGACAAAGATGAAGGGAGAGACAGAGAGGAAGTGGAGGAACCAAGTTGAAGGGGACTTATGATGACCCCATTTAAAAATCATTGTGGTCTTTATATAGTCTGACCATCACTCTCATCACAATGCTTCTCGTTGCACACGTCTGTAATTGTTGTACCATATTTCTCTCAGTAAGACATAATACTACACATGCGAGGAGATAAAAATGTCGTGATATACTGGAGGATGACAAGAAAGTAGACGATATTTTTAATTGTTATCACTCTATAAATTAATGGGTCGGTGTTTGTTTTGGCATAATGGAAGTTATTGATTTCTCCAGCATGGGCCAGAAAACGGATGACCCCAATACTAAGATGGGCTGTTTCTCGGCACAGTTTGGGGGACTCGTGTATCTGCTACATTTCACCGACAGTTTCACGTTCCCATTGAAGTCAACATTCGTACTCTTGTCAGTAAAGTTTGTTTGCTTGAATACGACGAATATCTACTGTGGTCGAGTTAAACGTTTCTCGTGGTGTATTTTCCTGTCGTAATATATTTTGTGCTGCATTACATCTACCGACAAATCTTAGGATATAGATAAAGGAGCCCGTGAATCTTAGTCAGGTTAAATTAAAATAGACTATATTACCTGGGTATGTGTTCCGTAGTGAATGTGTTTTACGTAGCCAGGACGAATGAGACAGTGGCCCTTCAGTTCACAGATGACCCTTTAAAATAACACGTTGCTGGTATGCCTTCCGTGTTAACCAAGAGCAGGAAGATAACTGATCAACAAGGTTCTGTATATGGCCAAGTCGGTGAATGTATGTCGTTTTGTAACTCACCTTTGGCACCACCCTGAGACAGTAGTGGTACAGTAATTACTCACTGTGTTCCGTCTGTTCTTGTAATGTCACAACCTTCTTTTCTCAGAGAATTATGAAAAAAATGGATCGTGTATAATTTTTATATTTCCTGCATTTAGTTATCCTGTTATACATATAACGTCATTATAAATATGAAATTACTTATGAATCCTTGTGTTTATGGATGTGAGAAATTTCATGAGCCTTATTCATAAGAAGAATTATCGACTTTTCACTTAAGCACGTTTGAAAATTCCGGAAAATATTATTGATAAATGCCACAGGTAAAGGGGTTTGTGGAGTCTGGGAACTGGATTCTACTTACTTTAACTAACCGTGTCAGGAAATAAACCCCTTCTGGGTAAGTATTGTTTTGTGATAATAAAGTTTGGATGACTCAGTATACAACACACAAAGTGGTAATATTCAGAGTGTAATAATATAACGGAAATTATCACTTACAACGAACCGGTTTTTGCTACATGTGGATATAGTCACATACACATACATGCACAATATATACCGGTACATACAAATTTAGACACACACAGGCTTACAAAATACACACACACACACACACACACACACACACACACACACACACACACACACACACACCTGTTTAGTTCCCAGGAAAGTCCCACCTTGTTCCAGGGATGGGCGTGCGATTGAAGTCTAGACGTATATATATTTTTTCCCTGGTAACTGTACCCTTGTGATGTTAAGCGAGAACAAGACCCGGGTGGTGTTGGTATCAGAGAAGGTGTACCGCTATCCAAGGTGTTGTTCTATACCAACCAAGGTCATACTTGCTGGCAACACCACCACTCCTCGTTAATTAGAACTTGCAATGGGTTGAAAAAAATGTAATGTAAGTCAATACGTGTGCTGATACTTAGATACACAATTACTGCAGTATGATTAGGTATATGTTAAAGTGTTCATAACGTCAATCCATCCCATTTTTATGTTAAGGGGTGTGTATTACTTTAGGTGAATTTTTTTAGAGTTTTCGATTCCTACAGATTACGTCCTGAAACTGACTCCATTAGCATTGATATTTTCTGTATCTCAGTCGACTACATCCCCGTAAATAATGAATGACATACAGTAGTAGTTAGACAGTAATTTTCTGCAGACTGTTACTTGATATGGGAATTCAACACTAAGCAATCAATTAATATTATAGTAACCTTATTTTGAATTTATGTAGTTAATGGTATTCTGGTTCTTTCTGTTCATTACGTCTCCCATGCCTTACCGCTGAAACTTAGTAAATAGATTTCTAATTGAGTTTTGCCCATTAACCTTTAACGATCATAGACGCACACTATAGCAAAATAACCATCGTCTAAAGTTTGCCAAAATATATACTAACAGAAACCAAAACTGATAATCGAAAGGTTAAATAATACACTATTAAATATAACGCTTGGTATTCTATTATCTCAGTAATTGAAAACCACTTAGAGGTGTGAATTCTAAGCCACGTGTCTAAGAATGTTATCACCTCACCCTCCAACAACACGATGAACAACAATAATGAAAGAACACTACGTAGAGAGAAGAGAACAAATTAATTTCCCATGCTCGGCACATATGGACAAAGAAACAGTGGCAACCTAATAATCGACTTGGGTTCGAAAGCAAAAAGGAAGAAGATGGACGTGGGATCTGACCCTTGAACTTTCTCGCTCACACACACACACACACACACAAGTACACACACACACACACACACACACACACACAAATACACACACACACTCATACAGAAACACACACATACAGAAACACACACATACAGAAACACCTACACACACACACACACATACAGAAACACCTATACACACACACACACACACACACACACACACACACACATGCAATCACTTACCCCCCCTCCCCTCCTACACACACACACACACACACACACACACACACACACACACACACACACACACACACACAAGATTTGATGTCATTACCAGTATCCGTCCTTCATAACTTGTACTTGTATCCATGGCCAAGGTAACAACACCAGTTTAACTCTGCATAAACACTCATCAAGCTTTGGGCCGTGTGTGATAACAGACGTGGACCACCGATGACCATGGCAGATACGATGAATTAATTGAGTCTTAGTGATGTTACATGGATTCATCGTACGGGTCATCGGCGTCTGTTTGATAATCCGTGATTTTATTGTGTGTCTGTGTTTTTTTTATGCTCTTATCGGCTTAACTCTTTTTTCTTTATACCCTAATATTTTCTAGCATTGCGTGTTTGTTGTCAGGGCTTTATAACATTGAACTACATCTCAATGTATATTATATTATGTTATATTATATTACATATTTTTGTTTTTGTTTTTCTATATATTTTTTTTATTTTGAAGGCCAGTAGGTGGTTCCTTCACCATACGTGTCAGGGTGTTGTTAACTGGGTCACTACATACAACACAACACCACACACACCTTAATAGACAATCGACAACCAAGTGCAAACATTACAAGTATATTAAACACGTACATATTTGGGCACTGTATTACACAAGCACCGTTACTCCTTCCCTTCCCACACTGCAGTCAATATATATAGTATATATAATTTCTGTACCTTCATATTACCCTTTGTTTATTGCCACTTGAAGATAGATGTCTGAAAATTAATTAGTAGCTGCTGTACATTTATGGTGGCTGTAAAATAGGGGATACCTTTAAGTTGAATGGTGCCTGTAAATTGACGTAACCCTCTGTAAATGAACACAGTCCTTTGATTACCACAGTTTTTAAATTGCCAATCTAAATTTATGTCGTCCCTAAATTGATTCACGACCTAAATTGATGCCTTCCGTAAATTGATGCCGCCCCTGCATTAACTGGAGACGTGCTTGGAGAACTGACAGGCGGATGGAGAAGTAGAGAAAAAGAGAGAAGTAGAGAGAGAGAGAGAAAAAAAAAATGAGAGAGAGAGTAGGAGGGAGGGAGAAAAAAGAAGTAATGATTGCGACCTTGTGGTGATGAGCGCTGGGTAAATGTCAAGCGAGTAAAGGAGGGAGTAAGAGAGGGAAGGAGGGAGGCAGGAATCACCACATCAATAGTGCATTAATTTTCTTTTCGTCCTTCGGATTTCCGTTCTCAGGGACAGAAGAATTGCTCGCATCAAGATTTCTGGGTGTTCTATAATCCTCAGAGAACCAACAAGCCTTGAGATGGAGGAAGCCTTATACTTTAGTTTGACCAGAGGACTGAGGAATATTATGTGTCAATGTGTAATACCAAGCAGGCAGGCAGGAAGGAAGGAAGGAAGGAAGGAGACATTAGCACGCCTTTCCACATCCTGTACATTTATAAGCAGGTATTACACTGACACACATCTTTCATTCTCCTCTTGGGGAAATTTGGTCTATCTATACCGTCCTTCAGTTCGTTTTCCGAGTGTTGGGGAACGCCGGTGAATCAATAATGAAAAATTGTGACCCGATAAAGAGGGAGGAGGCTTTAGGGGTTAATTCACTTTTGTTACATTGGAGTGCCTTGATTCCTTCAAAGTATGCCAGGAAACAGGACCACATGAACAAAAATAATGGTGTTCTGTTGCTTGGAATAGTTTGGAGGAATCAGTTGCTCCAGATTTACCAACACTGTACTTCCCCCTTAACGAGTGATTCCAGACCTCACTAATCTTACGCTTATTTTGGCGATAATGTTGATTGGTTGGTTAGGTTCATTGGTTATTTTATTTATTTATGTTTTGTAATATTGTTGATTTACGTTTTGTTTTTGTGTGTGTTTTAATTACTGAGGCTCAGGCTTTAATCAACCTATACACACACACACACACACACACACACACACACACACAAACACGTCACGACATCCTTTGAATGACTGGTTGGATGGATGCATGGTTGATTGGTTGCTAGATTGGAAAGAAAATAATGTCCTATCGTATTTCAACAGCTAAGGGTCAAGATCTATATAAGAGAGACCGTATAGGCTTCGAACTAAAAGCGAAATAAGAACAAAATAAACTAGGTACCGGTATTAAAATTATTGTACGGTATAATATCATACTATAATTAACTTATCAAAACATTGCCTCTTGATTCACGTAAGTATTTTTATTTTCATATATATATATATATATATATATATATATATATATATATATATATATATATATATATATATATATATATATATATATATATA
This sequence comes from Petrolisthes cinctipes, assembly GCA_033782935.1. Lineage (NCBI taxonomy): Eukaryota > Metazoa > Arthropoda > Malacostraca > Decapoda > Porcellanidae > Petrolisthes > Petrolisthes cinctipes. Next base: position 14,446 of record JAWQEG010005742.1, on the reverse strand, counting down.
TATATATATATATATATATATATATATATATATTTGTTTACTTATTAATTTTTATTCATTTATTAATTTATTTATTGTTTTTTTTCAATATTTTTATTTTGCTGAGTTAATCATGAAATAATTTATCTAGAGTTCTTAATAACAGACCAGTCACTAAAAAAAAAAAATCTATATACATAATCCTTGTTACATGTTGCAGTCTACCTTGGCTTATTATTACTTCCGTCAACATTAATTATATTCTTCTCGTACCGGTACACATATAGTTAACTATCAGGCCTGTGTGGTTAATTGAATACCTTGGGTGTCTGTCTACCTTGAGGTCAACACTGGCACACACACACACACACACACACACACACACACACACACACTCGCAGTCATTAACACACTTTCATTCACATACAATCTCGAATAATCACACACACACTCACACACACACATTTATACATACATGCTTACCTACATACATACACACACGCACGGACACACAGACAGTTACTCACTTACACACACACACACACACACACACACACACACACACACACACACACACACACACACACACACACACACACACACACACACACACACACACACACACACACACACACACATACATACATACATACATACATACATACATACATACATACATACATACACACATACATACACACATGCACGGACACACAGGCAGTTACTCACTTACACACACACACACACATACATACACACATGCACGGACACACAGGCAGTTACTCACTTACACACACACACACACACACACACACACACACACACACACACACACACACACACACACACACACTCACACAGACATACATACATACATGCCTACCTACCTACATACATACATACACACATGCACACACAAACACCTCACTCAGATTATCTCCCCCCATTATCCCCTCCCCTTTAATACTCACCTTGCCGCCTCTACTTTATTGGTGATGTCACTTTACGTCACCCATCTCAGGGGAAGCGGCTGGCGTGATGAAATGATGATGAAAATAATGATGATGATGATGATGATGTCAGTGTGTCCTTCCCTCTTCCTTCCCTTTGATTCCTTCTTTCGTCCGTCTCCAGTCTATAGTACTTTTATTTATCCTTCTTTTTCCTTACTTCATATCTATCCTTCCTTTACTTTACATTAATTTTCTTCTTCCATCATTCCTACATATTTCGTAATTATTTTCTACCTCTTTCATTCCACTACCTTTTATACTCATCTCATTCCTTCCTTCATCTTTCTCTTCCTTTACTTCATATCTATTCTACCTTTACTTTACATTAATTTTCTCCTTCCATCATTCCTACATATTTCATAATTATCTTCTACCTCTTTCATTCCACTACCTCTTACGTTCATCTTTTTCCTTCCTTCATCTTTCTCTTTCCTTACTTCATATCTTTCTTTCCTTCCTTCACATTGTTCCTTCCTTCATTCCTACTGTCTTCATAATTATCTTCTACCTCTTTCATTCCACTACCTCTACACTCATCTCATTCCTTCCTTCATCTTTTATCTCTTTCCTTATTCCCCATCATCCTTTCCTTACATCACATTAATTTTCTCCTTCCATCATTCCTACAGATTTCGTAATTATATTCTACTTCTCTCATTCCACTACCTCTTACATTCATCTCATTCCTTCTTTCATTTTTCTCTTTCCTTACCTCATATCTATATTTCCTTACTTCACATTTCTCCTTCCATCATTCCTACTGATTTCATAACTATCTCCAAACATCCCTTCATTCAACTATCTCTTATCACACAGTCATCTCTTTCCATCCATCCTTCATTATCTCAAATTAACCTTCTTTAATATCTACACTTCCTTCGTTCATTCTTTCCCAACCTTCCTCCATTCCTAAATATTCCCTTCTGTCAACCTTCCTCCATCCCTCTCCGTCTTTATTCCATTATTTCCTTCTCCAACTTCTTTTCTCCAAACTCCTCCTTCTCCCCAATTCTTACTTCTCCTTCCCGTCTCTTTCTTACCTCCTTCCTTCCTTCCTTCCTCTCGTAAATTTTCCGCACCATTCTTTATCTTGCTTCTCCACGCTTCGTTCACTCTCTCTTTACTTTTGCTGCTCCTTCCTCTCTTCTTCTCCTCAGTTTTCCTCGTGTTTCCTCTTTCCTCTATATCACTTTTATTTCTTGTTTATTAATTCATCTTTCTTCTCGTTTCTTCCTCCTACTCCTCGTCTTCTTCCATCTCTTCCTCTCGTCTTTGTTTCTTCTTGCCTTTTTCTGTTGGTTTTCTCTGCTTCATTTTCTCCTTCATCCTCTTGGTGGAAGAAATATTTCACGGGGAGTTCATTTTCTCGACAGAGAGAGAGAGAGAGAGAGAGAGAGAGAGAGAGAGAGAGAGAGAGAGAGAGAGAGAGAGAGAAGTCGTGTATTGTATGTCCTGACGTCTCTCTCTCTCTCTCTCTCTCTCTCTCTCTCTCTCTCTCTCTCTCGTTGTCCCTGGGAACTAATTGTGGGTCGGAAGATTTGCAGAAGGAACCAACGTGCAGGAAGGACGGTGGGAGATTGGAGGAAGGAACAAAAAAAGAAGTAAATATCCGAAGAAGAAACACATACACACACACACACAAAGAGAGAGAACGGGATATATTACCTTATGAAGATGTAGGACGATATAAAAACACACACACGTAAGAAGCATATATAACAGAAGAAAAGGCTTGGTTAAATAAGTAAGGCGAATGGAATTAGGCTTAGGAAGGAAACATTGATAGACTCCCTCAATATAATGATGTTTTGTGGTAGAGAGTTGAGAGGAAAAGTTGCCCTAATTTCGTCTACAGCTTCACCACAGACCCCCTCAGATTATTAACTTAATATATGATGATTAGTGTGGATTAGGTTGTACTCGTAATGTTAAGAATGTAAGGATATGAGGTGTGGAAGAATAGGTAATTACGGACGAAATGGGTAAGTTATATATAGTGTGGATTAGGAAGTATGGCGAGGAAAAATGGGTAAAATGATGATGAGGGTAAATTATAATGTGGATTAGTAGGAAGAATGGGTAAAATGATGATGAGGGTAAATTATAGTGTGGATTAGGAAGTATGGCGAGGAAAAATGGGTAAAATGATGATGAGGGTAGATTATAGTGTGGATTAGTAGGAAGAATGGGTAAAATGATGGTGAGGGCAAATTATAGTGTGGATTAGGAAGGAAGTATGGTGAGGGAGAATGGGTAAAACGATGATGAGGCTAAATTATAGTGTGGATTAGGAAGTATGGTGAGGGAGAATGGGTAAAATGATGATGAGGGTAAATTATAGTGTAGATTAGGAAGGAAGTATGGTGAGGAAGAATGGGTAAAATGATGAGGAGTGTAAATGATAGTGTGGATTAGGAAGTATGGTGAGGAAGAATGGGTAAAACGATGATGAGGGTAAATTATAGTATGGATTAGGAAGTATGGTGAGGGAGAATGTGCACAAAGACGAGGAAGGCAGGTGAAGGGAGAGTTGAGTAAGGTTAGTCAAAATGGAGAGGGTGAAGGACTGGGTAATGAAACGAAGGACATTGTGTGAGGTGAAGGACAAGATAATGTGTAAGAGGGATGACTTAGAGAGAGAGAGAGAGAGAGAGAGAGAGAGAGAGAGAGAGAGAGAGAGAGAGAGAGAGAGAGAGAGAGAGAGAGAGAGAGAATGAATATAAGAGTGTAAAGGCGAATTTGGATGTGTGGAAAACTACGGGAAATGGGTGAGATATAACGAGTGGTAATGAATGGCAAACTACATAATAAACAAGACAGTGTAAAATACCTCAAAAAGTATCGGCCCTCTCTTTTAGGTGAACACTTTGAAAAATCAGCGATGTGATTTGAAACACGCCCGAGACACCAGTGACCCACATCTTACAATTTCGAAACTCTGAGTGCAGATACTTTTTTTGAGGTATTGTACATTCTGTGTCAAAAGTCGTGAAGTACAGTATGGAAATATAAACTTCACAGGGTCATAAAGTGGAATACCAGAGAAGTTTATTAATTTACCCCCTGAATATTGAAATTTAGTTTGATAAAAGTGCCAATTCGATTATCACCTTTTATGTTATCCTTCAAGAAACGCTAAGTGAGGCGACACGACTTTTGCCGCCGACTGTACGTGTGTGAAAGACAAATTGGAATAAGTAAAACAAACTACTGGTAATAAGAGGGAAAAAATGGACTGGAATGAGTGGAGGAAGAGTGGAAACGAGTGATAAAACACGAGTGGGACTACATACAGTAAGTGTAAATATTCGAGAGGGAATGAGTGGGAGGAGGGACTTGAATTATGCCCTCAAGACACATGAGTGGAGAGAGAGAGAGAGAGAGAGAGAGAGAGAGAGAGAGAGAGAGAGAGAGAGAGTGGGGAGAGAATGGGTGGTGTAAGAGGGGCAGGAGGGGACTGAAAAATAACCTAAGTAAGCGGTAAACTAAGAGATTTATGGGGTGACATTTGAAGGGGTTGAAGACATTTTCCCACACTTAGAGAGTAAACACGGAAATATGGCGCGTCTTCCATCAGGCCCCCCTGACACACACACACACACACACACACACGTCGAGTTCACCCAAGGGAAACGGAAATGGGTGATTAAACAAAGTAACCTCGAATATATACATACACACAAACCTACTACTGGGGTGAGGAGAGAGAGAGAGAGAGAGAGAGAGAGAGAGAGAGAGAGAGAGAGAGAGGCGGAGAGAGTGAAAGGTGGTTGGTTAGCTAAGGCTTGTTGAAGGTCCCTTAATCGTATTCATTTAGTTTGGGACGATGGATGTGTAGGGGTTTTTATTTCCCTGTGACAATCCATTTCCCAGAGTCTGGAATTTTTTGGTGTTGGTTCAAGAGTTATAAATATCTGAGACGTGATTTGTTGTTTTGGATTGAATAGTTTTAGCCAGAGTCGTCTCTTGTAGTTTTTCTAGGTGTTATTTTGGTGTGGTCGGCGAATTGGGTACTACTTATTGGGTTTATAGCATTGATAGTTAATTAATTTTCAAGTCCAATCAACAAGAGAGAATAAAATTTTGTCTTGTGGATCGAACCCTCTCGGATGAACTTAAGACCGATGAATTACATTAGAAATATGACCCATTCTGTATTGCTGGCTACTCGTTATTTATTTCCTGACCTTGGATTCTTATTAGAGTGTTGGTAATTCTGGAGCTGCTGATTCCTCCAAACTATTACAAGCAACAGATCACCATTATTACTGTTTATCTGGTCCTGTTTCCCAGTATACTTTGGAGGAATCAGTGCGCTCTTATTATCAAAAGTATAATACCCCTTTAAGTTTAATACAGTGTTATAATTATAATGGTCCCTCATAAGACTAGTCATCACACTCAAGAGATTTTATTGCCACCAAGTCCTTCTTCACGAGTGGACATGACCGGTTGGGAAGAATGGAAAGGAAAGTTTTGTAATACCTTTCCTATTTTATTCTATAGAGTGTTCAAAACCTGTGTGTCACAAGTGTTGCACCAATCTCAGAGGTTTCCAGTGGTTGCGTAATGGAAGACTCTAACCTCTTTAAAAATGATTGCTCGCTTACTCTCTACAGTTTCGAATCCCGTTTTCTTGGTGGTGGTCATTCTTCATCGTGGAAGTTGATGATTGCGGTTGATATAAATCACATCATCATTATTGTTATATAAGATATTAATGATGTTTAATAGGATGTGGTATGTACAGCCTGGTTACTGAAAAGATGTTCATGGCTGGAGGCAATGCTATTTCAAGTTAAAATAATTATATTAAAATTCTCTTCGAACTTCTATTTCATAAAACGTGACGGCTTGAGGTCTAAAATTGTGCAAAATTACTACATCCCTCTTTAAGGCTTCAGTATTTTCTGTTTAACAGGGAAATATTAGGTAGTCCAGCGGGCAACAAATGCATTATTAAACCCACGAAAAGAAATGTTTATATCAGACTTGGTAGACACGCTAGGACTAAACCCAGACCATTTTTACACATCCGTTTCACAAGAGTTAAAGAATTCCTTCTCCATCGTTAAAGTGTCGAGGAACATTGCATTACTTTCATCCCTCGGGGGGCCATAAGACCCCGGTGTTGTGTCGACTCTTGGCCCACTTGGAATCCCGTCCCCTGTGGATACATTACGCATACCGTACTTCTTGGGTGATTCACGGTGGAAAGGTGATTTCACATTTCATGACGGGTTCAGTTTGTCTCCAAGCCCGCCTCCCTTTACCCTGCCCTCACACGATTGGTAACTTTCTAATTAGCTTTGTTTTTTCTGTTTGTGACATATAATGAAATAATATCCTCAATAAATGTCATACTGTACACGAAAAAAAAAGCAACAAAATAAAAAAAATAAAAAAAATCATTGCATGCATATATCTGAATGTCTACATAACTGCATCTGTATTTACACTGACGGAACTGAGTACTATCCCTAACAAATGTGCGTCGTTTGCTACGGGTAATCCCCCAACTCCACCGGGACAGGGTTATACACTAGAGCGGCTTGAGTTGAGGACATTATGATTAAAGCCCCGTTACTATTTGTATCAGTGGGCCAGGAGGTGAATTTGTTGTGGCCTACTCTCATGTGTAGCTAGCAGGTGGCTCATTCACTTACCAAGAATGTTACTCACAAATTTTGTAGTCTATTCAGACATTCACTGATCGTACTACCAAGCCCTGCAACTCATTCTCTCTTTGTATTCATGAGTGAAATACTCTCTCACTCTCTCACATGCTCTCTGGTTAGATAATCCTCAAACAACTTCTCACTCGCTTGTTATTCATACTGTCTAGTCCTCTAACCTTACCACTTTTCTCAACCAAGATTATACTTCAATCACTCTATGATTGTACAGGCACCTATAGTTCCCTGTTATACACTATGAAAAAAATGACAAATAATGACTATACCTTAACTACTTTGAGTCATTAATAAGAGAGTACATCTAACCTATAGGTGCAAAACCATTAAGAAAAAGTTAAGTTACCTGTCGAGGGTGTAGTTGGGGAACCTGTAGCTCAGTGTAGAGTAGCGATGTCGTGAGCGGCGGGGCTGCGGCCGGTACACATATACAAGAGACTCCGTGTCGCTCGTCAGCACCGAGTAGATCTCTGCAACTGACGAATAGATGGAACTGGTGTCACCATCCGTCAGGTAGATGGAGGTGCTGCCTGCGAGGGTACTGGAACAGGAATCAGAGTCTGACTCCGGGCTGGTGGCCTCATCATTGTCTGAGTTCTCTGAGTCGAAGTTGACGACTAATGTAGTGGGGACGTCTCGTGAGGATACCACCGAAGTTGCTGAAGTTTTGCTGGTCGTCGAGTCGTGGCTGAATCTGGGCTGGAGGCGGCCTGGTTTGAGTGGAGGGTCTAGCGTGGTGATGATGTGTGGGGAGGAGGTGGAATTCAGAGACACTTGGGTGGACTTATTCTTGGTGGTTCGGGGTGGCTGCTCGGGTCGCCAAGCGGGAGTCTTCGTCTCCGGCAGCTCGATGGTCAGAGGCGGGTACACTGGGTCAGGAGGAGGCTTGGTACGGGCCTTGACCTGTGCTCTCTCCCTGCTGCTGCTACTGCTGCTGCTGACCTGTTCATCACTACCATTTCTTGCAGAATAGGGCGACTTGGAGTTGTTGGTGGTGCCTGAGCTGGACGAGGAGGAGCTGCGACTGAATCGTTTTTCTCTCGTGGATTGACTGTTGCTTGCTGAGAAGAATCCTGAAGTTTGTTTACCACTCGACCCCTTGCCGTTGCTGTCAGACGAATTAGCTATGTGTTGTAGGGTGGAGATCCTGTCTGGTTTGGAAACGTGTATGACAGTCGGGGCCAAACTTGCCGCCAAGTAAATGTCCGAATCTGTCATCTCAGAATCGGAAGTGGTGGTGATGTAAATGGCACTCTTATTGCTGTGGCTGTTGTCCTGAGATGAGGCCGAGTGTGAGGAACTTCCACTGGGCTGTCCTCGGTGGTGAGAAGGTAACGTGTCCCACAAGGAATTAGGTGAGACTCCGTTCTGACACGTACACAAGGCTTCGTCTCCGCTGCCCAACTCCCCGTTACTGCACTGCTTCTCGGGTTTCACGTCTAGAGTGTTCACTTTCCTCACTTTCATCTTCTGTTGGGACTGCTGCTGCTGCTTCTCCTCCTCCTCCTCTCGGGAATTGCCCCCTTGTTGCTGCCGCTCATTACCTCCCCTCCTGCCCTCCTGCTGCCCTTCATGCCCTCCCTTCCTAACCTCTTGCTGCCCCTCTGGACCGCCCCTCCTGCACTGGGATGGTTGGATCTGTTGGTACTCGTGCTCAGCATCGGTGTCTGGGATGGTGATGGTGTCCTCTGACTCGGTGAAGATGGACACCAGTGACTCGTACAGCGGTGACTCTGGAAAATGGACAACGGAAAAATGTTATTTCTGTGAAATTTTACATCATCTTGTGGGGGTACAAGTTATTAAGTTCAGATGAAGTCGTTATTTATAGATTAATTTAGGTTCAAAATGTCGAGAATGCTTCCTTCCGACCTGAAAAAAAGTGAAATATATTTGGTGGCATGGCTAGGAGGAATCAGTAGCCTCCAAGTCGCCAACATCACTGTCCTCAAACGTAAGTATCGTAAGCAGGGAGAAATGATATTGTGATTTTGGTCAAATCTCCTGTATGTGTATATATACAGTATACATATGGTATAAATACCTGTATGGTATGAATACTGTAATCGTCAATTATTAATTAAGAAACCTTTCGTAAAAATACTTGTATTTTTATATAAGTAGTGCTATTACTAGTAGTGTGTGTGTGTGTGTGTGTGTGTGTGTGTGTAATTATAGGTTGCACTGGTCCTGCTGCACACGACCATTGTCACACGCCATCCCCTGCCCTTGATCACTTCCTCTTGGTGTTGCTACGTACTGTCGTCATCACTATTCCTGTCCTTTCCCGTCGTCATCACTATTCCTGTCCTTTCCTGTCGTCATCACTATTCCTGTCCTTTCCTGTCGTCATCACTATTCCTGTCCTTTCCTTCCGTCATCACTATTCCTGTCCTTTCCTTCCGTCATCACTATTCCTGCCCTTTCCTGCCGTCATCACTGTTCCTGTCCTTTCCTGTCGTCATCACTATTCCTGTCCTTTCCTGTCGTCATCACTATTCCTGTCCTTTCCTGTCGTCATCACTATTCCTGTCCTTTCCTGTCGTCATCACTATTCCTGTCCTTTCCTGTCGTCATCACTATTCCTGTCCTTTCCTGTCGTCAGCACTCTTCCTGTCCTTTCCTGTCGTCATCACTAATGCACCCTGCTCTTCAATAACACATCCATATCAGTCAAACAGAATTATTACTGAGAAAATTGGACCTAAGGATACTTTATGCGTTATTCTTCTTATGTATGGAACCACTTATATATTATTTATACTGTACACTTGTATTTTTTTTTTTTTTTTTTTTTTTTAAGTTACAATATCCCTTCTCTCATGGATTTCTAAAAGGCTGGAGGAAGAACAGAAATAGTGTTTACGTATAACCTAATCATAATTATTTTTTTCTGTCTTGAGGAAGGTAAGATTAATTAAGAGTCAACATTCCTCTCATGTGAAGTAGAATGAAATACAACTGTAAGTCCAAAATCATGCCCAATATCGTTCGAGATGCCTAGACACATTGCCTTTGAAGGAGCATAAGGCTAAGTAAGTGGGGAAGATGAGGAAATATCGGAAGAGATTGTGGTCGTGTTGGGAAAATCGTAATGGGTCGTGGTTTTGTGAAGAAAAATCTGAAGAGGTCGCGGTTTTGTGAAGAAAAATTGGAAAAGGTCGTCGTCGTTTTGTGAAGAAATCGGAAGAGGTCTTGGGTGGTTTTGTGAAGATAACCGCAATGGGTCGTGGTTTTGTGAAGAAAACTCGGAAAAGGTTTTGGTTTTGTGAAGAAAAATCGAAGGAGGTCTAGATCGTGTGAGGAATTATCACAATGAGTCGTGGTCATGAGGGGAAAGACTTGAGTGAAGTTGTAGTAGCAAGGTGGTGAAATTTGAATGAACTTTAAATCGTGTGAGTGATAATAATATACATTGGAAAGGGTTGTGGCAGTGTATGGGAATTATACTGTGTGAAATTCGGCCTACACGCGAATGTATATCTGTGTATCTGTATGTGCGTGTGTGTAAGGGTGTGTGTGTGTGTATCTGTATGTGTGTGTGTGAGTGTGTATGTGTATGTGTGAGTGTGTGTATATCTGTATGTGTGTGTGAGGGTGCGTGTACCTGTATCTGTATGTGTGAGTGTGTGTGTATCTGTATGTGTGAGTGTGTGTATATCTGTATGTGTATGTGTGTGTATATCTGTATGTGTATGTGTGAGTATGTATGTATCTGTATGTGTGTGTGTGAGGGTGCGTGTGTGTGTATGTATGTGTGTGTCTAAGCAGAGTGTATGTTGTTGTATCCTTGGGGTCTTGCTGTGCTCCTGGTATAGTGGTGGTAGTGGTGGTGGTAGTGGTAGTGGTGGTGGTGGTGGTGGTGGTGCTCAGGGTCACTCACTTAACTATCTCCTCGGCACTCACCCTTATTATTTACACACCAATGTAATTATGGGAGGATCTCTATGCGTTGTGGAAGGAAGTGTGTGTGTGTGTGTGTGTGTGTGTGTGTGTGTGTGTGTTGTCGTGTGTGTGTGATATTGTTCATTGTGTGTGTGTGTGTGTGTGTGTGTGTTGTCGTGTGTGTGTGTTGTCGTGTGTGTGTGTGTGTGTGTGTGTGTGTGTGTGTGTGTGTGTGTGTGTGTGTGTGTGTGTGTGTGTGTGTGTGTGTGTGTGTGTGTGTGTGTGTGTGTGTGTGTGTGTGTGTGTTGTCGTGTGTGTGTGTGTTGTCGTGTGTGTGTGTGTTGTCGTGTGTGTGTGTATGTGTGTGTGTGTTATCGTGCGTGTGTGTGTGTGTTATCGTCTGTATGTGTGTGTTATCGTGTGTATGCATGTGTGTGTGTGTGTGTGTTTGTTCAGTATAGGCTGTGGAGTTATGATTGTGTGAACGTGAGTGCCGATGTGTTGTGTAAGTGAATTTTTGTTTGCGTGTGTGTAGTGAATTATGTTTTTCACGGTGCATATTCTCTGTCAAGGGCAGGAGCATACTACATTAATCATTCCCTATATATTTACAGTACGCTGTTATTATATTGTAGGATATTCACATGGCTCTGAAAGACTGTGAGAATGTGTTTGTTTTATTGCGACCTAACTGATAAAAATTTGTAATGAGGGACAGCAACGTTCCTCTTCCTCATTCTATTATATCTACACACACACACACACACACACACACACACACACACACACACACACACACACACACACACACACACACACACACACACACACACACACACACACACACACACACACACACACACACACACACACACACACACACACACACAGCAGAACCACGAGGCAAGGAGAGAGGGAGAGAGAGAGAGAGGAAAAAATATATCATGTACACTCCAAACAACAAACAAGTAGGCACAGTAAAGATTCAGTAATTTAGAGTTTTAACCCCACAAAAGCGTCATCAGTATCCATTACGGGTGGCGCAAGGAGGAACGGAGAGGAAGGAACGGGGAGGGAGGAAGAGGGGAGGGAGGGTTGCAAGAAGTGAAGAACTGAGAGAGAGAGAGAGAGAAAGAGAGGAGAGAGAGAGAGGAGCTAGGAGGAAGGTAGGGAGGTTAGAATGGAGGGAGGAACCAGGAGCAAGGGAGGAATGTTTGGATTGAGGGAAGGACGGAGGGAGGAAGGACGGACGGGTTACAGTGAGGAATAAACCTGAGGAAAAGAGGAGCTAGAGAGGACCCCGAGGGAGGAGAGGGAGGGAGGGAGGGAGGGAGGGAGGAAGGAAGGAGTAAGGGACGGATAAGGTATGAATTTTGTGTAAGGAGAGAGAGGAACTGGAGAGGCAGAACAATAGGCTATAAAGGACCTTGGTTTCCTTTCTCCTCTCTCTGTAACCTCCCTCTCTCTCACCTTCCTCTCTTTCTGTAACCTCCCTCTCTCCACCTTCCTCTCTCTCCCACCTTCCTCTCTCTCCACCTTCCTCTCTATCTGCAACCTCCCTCTCTCCCACCTTCCTCTCTCTCTGTAACCTCTCCTTTTCCACATTCCTCTCTCTGTAGCCTCCCTCTCTCTCTCTGTAACCTCACTCTCTCCCTCCTTTCTCTCTCTCTGTAACTTCCTACTCATGAAGATGGAGGCAAGAGAAAAAGGGAAGGAGGGTGATGAGAGGATAAAGAAGAGAGTAAAGGTGTACAGAGGAGGAGAAGTAGAGAAGGGTGTGTACGAGGAGAAGAAAGTAAAGATATGAGAAGAAGAAGAGAGAAGGTGTGAGGAGGTTGATGGAAGAGATTTAACGTGTAGGGGGAGAAGGAGAGAAATGATGTGAGGAAAAGAGAGTGAAGGTGTGAGAGAAAGAGAGACGAGAGGAAAGAGATTTGGCGCATGAGGAGGAGGAGGAGGAGAAGGAGAGAAATGATGTGAAGAAAGAGGGTGAGGTGTGAGAGAAAGATCGAGACGAGAGGAAAGAGATTTGACGCATGAGGAGGAGGAGAAGAAGGAGAGAAATGAAATGATGTGAAGAAAAGAGGGTGAGAGGTGTGAGAGAAAAGATTAATCGAGAGGAAGAGATTTGGAGATGATGAGGTAGGAGGAGAAAGGAGAAGAAGAGGGTGGAGTTGTGAGAGAGACGAGTGTTGCAGGCAGGAAGGAAGAAGGCGATCACAGCGTCGTCTAATGATACCTAACTTGGAGTCAATGTTTGCACCGGTGTATCTCTCTCTCTCTCTCTCTCTCTGGCTTTATACCTTGTTGTTGTTGTTGGTGATGGTGGTGCTTGTTAGGGGGAGCAGGGTGTGGTCGGCGATTGGTGTATCGTGTGTGTGTGCATGTGTGTGTGTTGTGTGTTTGTGTGTAATTGTGTGTGTGTGTTGGTAATTGTGTGTGTGTGTGCATGTGTATGTGTGTGTGTGAGTGTGTGTTTGTGTAATTGTGTTTTGTGTACATGTGTTATGAGTGTGTGTGTTGTGTGTGTAGTGTGTGTGTGTGTGTGTGTGTGTGATGTGTGTGTGTGTGTGTGTGTGGTGTGTGTGTGTGTGTGTTGTGTTGTGTGTGTGTGTGTGTGTGTGTGTGTGTGTGTGTGTGTGTGTGTGTGTTTCCCGTAGGATATAACAAATACTGATTCTTCCTATCTGTTCCACAAAACGAATTTCCACTATACTGTATATATGTGCTCGTTTTACCATAGTGTCAAAGAATTGCAGCAGTAGCCTTCACTTCGTCTATACAATATCATAATGACCTATAAAGGACCCTCAACTTTCATTCTTTCCATCTCATTTCCTTCCTTTTATGTTTTTATCTCCTTCTCTACCGCTTTCAGGTCCAATCTTTTCACACAATTGCTTTCTCTCCCATTCATCTCCTACTATTTCTCTCATCTGCTTTAACTCTTTTCAAAATTTCTTTCCTCCTCTTTATTTTTCTAACATTACTCCTTTCCTTTCTCTCTTTTGTACTTCCTTTCCTCCGTCTAACAACATTAAAATATACTGTATATGTATAATTTATTCAAGTACAGTAAGTTAAACTAACCCTGGGGCTGCGGGTTTTACTGTGGCATTTTAGATTGTCTGCCGCTAGTTAACTAGATTATTTCAGACAATAGCAGTTGTTAGTTAAAGTTATTATATACCGGTATAGTCTTTGGATGTCAAAAGTAAGTTCCTCTGATAAAAATCATCTGGTGTTATTCTTAAAAATACAATTGTTGTCAGTCGCTATTGTGGTGATAATGAAGGACTATATATTGATGACTTCGAGATTATTGAAGAAACATAATTCCCTCAGTTTAAGAGCAGATATTCTCCCTTTTGGCATAGTTTGGAGGATTCAGTGACCTACAACTTGGTGCAACAGACAAGAAGCCACTTAAATAATGATGGTTAACTACTGAGAGAATGTAAGAAGCTGCATGATGTCAAGGAATTGGAGGTAACAGATTCTTCTCATACACTGCCACACATAACACGATCTAGGCCATACTGAGGCTACATGTTTTTGGCACTGTTTGAAGGACTAAATAAGTAACCAACCTGCACTTCGCCGATCAAATCATAGAGCCTTAATTTAGGACCCTGTGATCGTGTATGAGACTTGGTGGCTTCTGATTCCTCCTGACTATGCCATGTAACAAGCTCCTTCAATATTGGTGGTGTTTCGTGGTAATATTTGAAGACTCACTAACCTCCAATTTTTTCTGACTACATCACGGTGCCCCTTAATGAACAAAGATTAACCTGTGTGGAACTTACCAATGCACTCTTCTACAGGACTTCTTTCTGGGAGATTAATAATATGATGATCAAAATAATACACTAT
>JAWQEG010005741.1:25000-39188 GCA_033782935.1 Petrolisthes cinctipes | reverse complement strand
TATATATATCACATGTAGTAATTGCATATATAATATAAAACTGATTGATAAGCAGACACAGGTATAGATACATGAAATATTTATAGATAAATTCTCACACTGAGTCCTTGCCTTGTGTATCTGAAACTCTTAACCCTCACTTACTCTCTAGTTCTCCACTCTCTCTCTCTCTCTCTCTCTCTCTCTCTCTCTCTCTCTACTTCTCCACCTTGCTCCATTCTCACCCACTCCTCAATTCCACATTAGTTCCTCTGTCGCCACTTTTCCACCTCCGGCCGGCTTCTGCTTCCAACGTTTGCATATTAATAGATTTATATTCCTGCTCAGCCACATTACTCCCAAGTCTCCCATCATACAAGGATATGGGGACCTTGTGTTCTCTTTACAGTACGTTGCTGAAGGTTCCAATGTTTTAAAAAATATCATAAGTGACGATCAACTTTAACCTGATTCAATAATAACGTAGCTTGACATCACCTGTCTGATCCTGACCAATTTTTTTTTTATCTAAGGGGTGTATTGTATTGCTTGGTGGAAAAGGCTCTATATATATATCTATCTATCTACCCTGTACTATGAAGGACTTGGGAATACTGTTGGTCTGGGCCTTCTTCCCTCTGCACTGTGACGCCGGCTGGGAAAATACCCTCCCTGCTGATGGGTATATTCAAATTTTCAATGTGTAATTCGAAATTGAATGTAGCGTGCCCCCCTCGCCCTTACCAAAGTTTTTTCTCTCTATCGTAATGCTTTTCCTATAACAAAACATTTATATATACTTTTGGGACACAGGAGCAACTCGATTCCTCCAGAGATGCCAGGAAACAGGACCAGGTAAACGAAATTAATGGAATCCTGTTGCCTGGAATAGTTTGGGGTGAATCAGTGGCTCCAGAATTACCAATAGTGTACTACACCCTTAATGTAAAAAAAACTGTAAACAAAAATGAAAGTAATAAGATGTGAAATTCGTGGTGCACAACTTATTATTATTATTATTATTATTATTATTATTATTATTATTTTCATTTTCATTTTCATTTTCATTTTCATTATTATTATTATTATTATTATTATTATTATTATTATTATTATTATTATTATTATTATTATTCCAGTTATTACAATTTCAGATCACACAATATTACAGGAACAATCTTATTATTACTCTCATCTTTTGGTTGTGTGTAGTTGGTGGCCGGTGATGACTATGCAGTGGTAGCTACGTGCTGGCTTCCCTCTCATACATGACTAAACACAACTGGCTGGCTGCAACACGAATAAGTTTACTCGTTCAATTTTCACGTTTCTCTGGTTGAGTTGGTGTGTGTAAAGGTACAATACAGTGAAAGGGAAAGGAGTGTCAGAATGTAAGACAGTAAGATCAGGGAAAGTAAGAGTAAAAACGTGTGAAATAGATTGAACTAAATAATGTGTGTAAAGGTACAATACTGTGAGAAGGAAAAGGAGTGCCAGAATGCAAGTCTAAGATCAGGGAAAGTAAGAGTAAGGACGTGTGAAATAGACTGAACAAAATAATGTGAGCTGATTAACAGAATATATATATTTTTTTTAGGGTAAATTGGTGGGCAACTGATTCCTCCAAACAATGTCACACGAAAAAAGATTCCCCTTTTATTGCAACATTAAGGTCGTCTGTTTCCTGCATGGCATAGTTAGTTTGAAGGAGTCACAGACCTTACAATTTACAAACTAGAGAATCTCCCCTTAAGTGTATGACTCTGATGAATTAGAAGGTATTGCAAAAAAAAAAAAAAAAAAAAAAAAAAAAAAAAAAAAAACTACTTTAAATGAACGAAAGTAATATTATGGAAAATGTTGACCGGTATGGGAGTCTTCAGGACGTACAGTAGATAGTGAGTGGGAGATAAGACAGTTTCCCCAGTCACCTTCTCAGGGCGTCACCAGAAAAAGATAATTATATCCACCCTTCACCCAGAGGAAAACGGTGCCGGGCTAGAATATTTCATAGGAAGTGAGAAAATGTGTGCAGCTATTCCACAATTTTAAGTTTTAATTAAATATTTTCAAACCGATTTTTTTTTTTAACGTTATAGAGAAGTTATAAAAATAGTTTTGCTGGTTAACGATTCCGGATGGCATTGCATTTCTTGGACATAAAGAGATTATTTATTTTATATTTAACTGCATTATTAATTAAGTGCTGATAACTGATGATACATTTGTAGGCAAACTCTTTTTTTATGTATAACCAAGATACCTCGGTGTTACATATTCTGTCTCTCTGTCTCTGTCTCTGTCTCTGTCTCTGTCTCTGTCTCTGTCTCTGTCTCTGTCTCTGTCTCTGTCTCTGTCTCTGTCTCTGTCTCTGTCTCTGTCTCTGTCTCTGTCTCTGTCTCTGTCTCTGTCTCTGTCTCTGTCTCTGTCTCTGTCTCTGTCTCTGTCTCTGTCTCTGTCTCTGTCTCTGTCTCTGTCTCTGTCTCTGTCTCTGTCTCTGTCTCTGTCTCTGTCTCTGTCTCTGTCTCTGTCTCTGTCTCTGTCTCTGTCTCTGTCTCTGTCTCTGTCTCTATCTCTATCTCTATCTCTGTCTCTGTCTCTGTCTCTGTCTCTGTCTCTGTCTCTGTCTCTGTCTCTGTCTCTGTCTCTGTCTCTGTCTCTGTCTCTGTCTCTGTCTCTGTCTCTGTCTCTGTCTCTGTCTCTGTCTCTGTCTCTGTCTCTGTCTCTGTCTCTGTCTCTGTCTCTGTCTCTGTCTCTCTCTCTCTCTCTCTCTCTCTCTCTCTCTCTCTCTCTCTCTCTGTAATGCCACTAATTGTATTGCCTATAAATCTTCTTTTTCAACCATCCCCTCCCTTTGTGCCTTTTCTGAGTTACCCCTGTGTGTCCTCATTGTGTCCCCGGCCTTGAAGTAACTTTTTTTATCAGTGCTCTACTCACACAAAGGACGACTTAAGGCATAGTACACTTTGGGTTCACTGGAGTTCCTTGATTCCTCCAAAATATATCAGGTAACAGAACTGGACTAACGAAAAATAATGGTGGTCTGTTGCTTGGTATAGTTTGGAGAAATTAAATAAGTTGGCTCCAGATTTACCAACACTGTACTATACCCCTTTAATTAGGTAAGATCACAGGCAAAGGAGAAAATACAATATCGTTCAGGCTTACTGTGTGATGCTGAAAACTAATAGGGCATTTTTCGACGACAAACATCCGTCCAGAGCTGAGCATCCACTCTTTAAAAAATTTTCTTCTTCCCCAAAATCGTGGAAGCCTAATAAAATATGGCACAATCACCCGTTATTCATCTTCGTTCTTATTTATCATCTATGACTTGCATTGCCAAACCTCAACAAGTAAAAGTGGGAATGCAACGAGCGAGCTATGATTTTAGTAAGGCAACTTGATTCGTGATATATATAATTTGGAGGTTTCATTAGAATCGATTTTTCCTCCAATAACAACAATAACAACAAAACAAGGCCCAAAAAGTTACTGAAGATTACTAATTTGTCTCCGGTAGAAGTTTGGGTGAGTCTAATCTATGGGGGACTTTGGCTCTGGTAACTTGGCCTCTGCTCTACAGATACTCTTCCCGATTGGCAGGTTGTATTGGGATAAAGTGAAGAAACGGGGTAAAGTCAGGACCCATGTGATGTAGTAAGAATTTTGGAGATTAGCGAGTTCTCCAAACATTGCCACGAAACACCCTCTACATTGAAGGAGCTGGTTTCGTGGCATAGTCAGGAGGAATCAGAAGCCACCAGCATTATACATGACCACAGGTTCCCTTAATTAAGTAAGACACAGGTTAATGTAGTCAGTCACACATTGTTACTAGGACAGTGTTAAGCGAGAACAGATTGAAACAGGGACAAGATGAAGCAGAAGCAAGGTGAAACATGGTGCGTGAAGCAGAGCAAGGTTGAGGTTGAGGTAGATTGAAGCAGGGACAAATTAATGCTATTCAGGGTGTAGTCTAGGAATTAGTGTGTAGTGTAATTGAGTCGTTTCTAATTGTTAGTTCCCTTGATAAATAAAAGGCAATTATAGCATAGAGCAACAAGTTAGACAATGCGTTCGAAACAACTGTTCAACTCTCGTCTCAGATCGACCCAAACCCTAACGCCGACTACTCCTGTACCCCGTCAAGCAGTGATAATCCTGCACCCAGACAGACACCACCACCTGTTCCATCTTTCCTATCATTCTAGTGAGACCTCAGGGGTGGACCACTACACTGTCATAATATACACAAGTGAACACCCGCACTGTAAACACGCCATCGACAACACTTCAGTCTACAGGAGGTCATCAGTGAACCAACCATAACGACGACACCTCAACGTTAGGAATAAGTAGGTGACATTCTAAATCAACTATAGATTTTCCACGACATACCGAACTTAAAGTCTGTACAAATGGCCCCTCGGACCCCTCTCACCAAGCATCAGAAATTACACATCTTACGCCAGTTTAACTCTGGTAAAGCTGGCGTGTGTGGAATGGCGTTGAGGGATAAGATATCAAAGACAGAACTCCACGGTATACTTGAAGACCAAGAACTCTCCAGGGGGGCAACCTTAGATATCATTATGGAGGAGAATGAGAGTCAAGAAGAATGTGGGTTGGAGAAGAAATTGAAAGAAGAGGCGGCGATATTGAAACAAAAAGAGGAAACGATGGCGAATGAAGGAATGGAGGAGGCCAAAGGGTATAATGAAGAGGAGGAGGAGGAGGGAAGGATGCAGCAGAAAACGTTGGAGCAGATGGAGAAAGTGATGGAAAAGCCGGCGAAGGAAACTGTAAAAGAGAAGTTAAAGAAAGGGATGCAAAACGTCAAGAGTGTGATGGGAAGGGTAGTGGAGAGGAAGGGTAGGGTGAAAGTAACTGACGATAACATGGAGAAGGTGACGAAGAAATTAGAAACGACTGTAATTACGAAGGGAACGGATAAAAAGATATTGGGAATAGGGACGGAAAGGGGGAGGGAACAGAGGGTCACAGAAAAGGGGACACCAGTGAAAGTAATTATAAATAGAATAGAAAAAGGGCAAGAGAAAAAAGTGATTGAGAAGAGGACGGGAAAGGTAATTATCAAGGAACAAAGATTTGGGAGTCCCGTCAGCCTGGCAAGTCGAACTCCACATACAAGTAGGCTTAAAAAGGAAGTTGCTGGGTCACCACATACACACCATTATTTCCGTGATAAGAAAGTGTTTACACCTAATTCGAAGCTGCAAGAGATGAATGGCAACTCGAAAACTCCTCTGCGAAGGGTGTCGTGGAACCTCTCTCAAATTGAAACCTTTAATCACACAACCCCAAACACGAGGCAGAAACCAGCAACACAGCTAGAGCATTGCGAAGGGAGCCTCTCAAAAACTGTAAGGTTATATCATTCAACCCCGGTAACGAAACAGAAACCAGCACTAACATCAATCCTCCAGTCGAATGAAAAACCAACACATAGCGAATCATGTAAGCCGATCCCTTCACACAATATAATTCAGAATCCCTCTACTTTGCAAACGACGCCAAAATCCGCACGAAGAAAATTATACAAGCTGAACTCCTCACAAAAGGATACATCAAAAGCCTCGCCACCCATGACGAGCCATCAGTCAATCCGAGGTAAACAAAGTGAACTGAACCCTGTGTATAGAAGACCCATAGACCCCTCATTCCCACTGGCAAAACCAAACCCTTCACGGGACGAATTGATCACCGCTGTCTCAACTCTTCGTAGGGTGGTACAGAATAGTGTCAGTATGCCCAGATGGTTCACTTTCATCCTAGACAAAATGCTTTACGACCAACACAATCCACCAGACCTTGGAGATAAACTGGAATCCTGGCCTGACTGCACCAGCCTCTCACAATCCAGGTCTGTCCTCACACCAGTATTATCATTTTGCAGTTTGTATATGTCTTTATGGACGTGTGTGTGTGCGTTTATATTTCATGTGAGTATTTTCACTGGAGACAACAAAAGCTAGTCTGTTCGTTTTCACTCTGGATAATGGCTCACTTGATATTACAAATGGAAATGCATACATTGTTTTTACTTTCATATTGTTCATTTTGAGTTAATAGAATACCCAACATATAAGTTAAGAAATACATTACATTATTAAAAAAAAAAATTGTCTCCGGGAAACACGACTGTTCTTTAAATAAAATGTATAAAGCTTAGACTCCTAAGTATTTTTCAGTGGGTATTGCACTTTCTTAATTTTCTAATGCAGATGGTTATTCAACTCAATTAATAAACACCAGTAATCTTTCCAGTAAGGAATAAGGACCTTGTGATCGTGTACGGAAATTGGAGGCTTCTGATTCCTCCTATCTATGCAACGAAACCAGCTCCTTCCATATAGGTGGTGCTTCGTGGCAATATTTGAAGGACTCTTTTACCTCCAATTTTCAGACTACATCACAGGGTCCCTTAACGGGTTATATATAATATTGGTGTGACTATTGGTATGGCCACTCCAGGTGTGACGTCCACAGCATGCCAGGGGGAAGTGACATACTGCCAGCACTACTAACCATCCGACGGACCCTTCACCACCAACCCCCAGCATGGTTCACATTCACCATGGGACGTATCCTGCAGGATTATCGTAACAGACGTCCTCCAACCTCCCCTCCCCGTGGATGATTACTACTTTATAATACTCGTTGCTCCTCAAGTGACCCACACGTTTAATATACTTGAAATTCTCGGATATTCTTTGTCCTTTTAGACTACTATTGATATTTTTTTTTTATAAAAAAAAAAATGAAATCACAATAGGGTTATAGTTTTACTACTTTATAGTCTTCAGAAATATAGGTGAAATTTATTTCAAGCTCCATAAATTTTTTTATCATATTCACACGTTGGTATATTTTGATTAAGAAGAAATACAGTATTTTGTCGGGTTTTAGTAAAGTTGATTATAGTTACATCCATTTATTTCAAATATTTTAAGGCTAGCTTTTTATCTTTATACTGTAATTTGAATTAGTATTAAAATTCAAACTATAAACTGTCTGAAGCAATTTGTAATGTGAGTATAAGTTTGTATGTACACACTATTTTACGAATAAATATATCTACACTTTTGAAGTAGACATCTTCAAGTAACCAGCTTAATTAAACCTTTAAATTACTTTCTACAGTACAAAATAATATGATAATAACCTTCCCATGACTGATACACCAAAATATACACGAGCATAATTATTTGTGAGCTACAATTTTCCGGTTAACTGGAGGCAACGTATCACTTCGAAATGTGCCATGATATTAGATTATCTATGTTGAAACAAATTTGAGATATATATTCTGCCTCCCTTATTTCTCCGATATGACCCTGAAGCAATAACTGGTAATCCATCCCCAGTAATTCCAAATAGAATCAAGCCCTGATGAGACCATGATACACATACAGCTCCAGTTACAGTAAATCGATATAACATAAAAAATAAGCACCATAAAGTATTTTAATTACCATGAGGCAAACGTAGCATCATGATGTTAATGATAAAAGTCCTTCCCTTATTCCGGCCACTATAGATATTTGAGTAAAATAATAATAATAATAATAATAATACAAGCTTGTCGGGAGGAAGCAAGAGGTTTTACATTACATCCAACTGTCCAGGTGTAGGAATTTAGGAGTCTGATAAATTAAATGGTATATATTCTATACCGTGGGGTTATGGTCTCTGGTCTGACTGTACGGAGGAACTGCTGACCCCAATCCCAACCCATACCATTAGTCACAATCCTCTCGCTGTGACTATAGCCATGAAGGTGACCTACTCCACAATCTCTCATAATGAATTAAAAGATATATATATTCTGTCTCTCTTTAATTCATACGTAAGAAAGATACATACCGTACTCTTTATAAGATAATTATATCTGATATATTTTCAGATATCCCTTTCAATTAAAATCTACCAGATATAATATTATTACATTATTAGATACCCCTTTCAATTATAATCTACCAATATAAGTAAAAAAAAAAATAATGTGTTAAAGGTCTAAAGTAGAGACGAAAACTTAAGTCGGTAACTGTACACAGGTTGTCGCTACGTGTTCCCTCAGGATATTCACCCTCACCATGTGTCCCCAATTATGTGACTTAAAGGGGAAGTTCAGTGTTGGTAAATCTGGAGCAATTGATTCCTCCAAACTATTCCAAAGCAACAAACGGGCCACCATTATTTTTGTTAATCTGGTCCTGTTTCCTGACACATTTTGGAGGAATCAAGACTCTCCCATGAACCAAAAGTAGACCATCCCCTTAACTCAACTCAGGTTAGCGGAACTTAATATAAACAAACTTTAGCTAAATTACAGAAGTTCCGATATAACTTAATCTGACCGAAACTAGTCTAATGTAATCAGAACTGACCAACAAACAATTAACTGCCTCATCTTAAGGGGGTAGTATGTATACTTTTGATACATTGGAGTGCCCTGATTCCTCCAAAATATGCCGGGAAACAGGGCCATATGAACAAAAATAATGGTGTCCTGTTGCTTGGAATAAGTTTGGAGGAATCGGTAGCTCCAGATTTACCAATACTGTACTACTACTATTACTACTACTACTACTACTACTACTCCCTTAACTTAATACAATCTGATCTCACATGACTCAGCCTTGATATAATCTAAAGTAATCTTAGCAATTCAGTCATTACTAGAAAAAAAAAAAAAATCCTTAATGATGACATATAGTACTTATAAACTGACTCTGAGCCCTATGAGATCATCCCACTAGTAGGTTAATATGCACAAATTATTTTATGAAACTACAGCAGTTAATTCCGCATCTCATTATCGTTGTAATGATGCTCTCGAAAAAAATATATGGCATTTTAAATACGGTAAGTACTTTTTTTTTTAGGTTCATAGGATTAACATTAGGAGAGTGCAGCCTATTCTACGCGTTGGTTGGTGTCGGGTTTTCATCTACCACTAGTCGGTCCGGGTTAGATTATAGGGCCGATTCCACAGTGGCTATGGTTTGTTATGATCCTCCCCAACCACACTTGTCAGTCTTAATTATATCCAACAAACATAGTATCCATATCCACAAAATCTATCAGGCAGTTCTAGTATTACGATAGTTTCATAGTGGAGTCATCAAATTCATCAAATAATTCACTCAGGAGTCATTTACACAATTCAGTTTCTTTCGTTATGGTGCTTGCAAACCAAAACATACCATTGTGGAATCGGCACATAGTCATTAAACTCAGGTGGGTTGAGGAGTGGTACAATCGAAATCAAATGTCAACAGCAATTTCCTTTCATCATTGTAGTTATGGTCCGAACACGATAGTAACAGCTCCATGATATATAAAACACGTGATGTCAGTGCAGGGTTACCAACCTATAATGCAGAGAAAAATACTTCTAATTATGTTATCATATTCATTAGTGTGCTAATATATTACAAACAAGGTCATGCTCGCAGTAATGAAAATAATTACAATGCACATAGTAACGTTAAGCGAGCTGCTGTCTATAAAGTATTATGAAATACTGTATAGTGCTGACAACCGTATTAATGCCAGCCTTTCCACCCACGTTGGTGAGACCTATAATATTCCTATTGTAAATAAGTGTGAATAAAACTGACTAACGTTTGATATTCATATTGAGACGTCTGTATTTAGGCCAGCAATCTGAAACTCAGGCAGAGGCAACCGATTAAATGGGTCGCTCCAGTAGTTTGTGGGGCGCCCGAACTATCCCAGTCAGCTCCCAATATATATGTTCAGCACATCTTAGGTATACTGTAGTAAAAACTGTAGTTTCTGACTGTACATAAATATCTAGCTGTGTGGTGAGAATTAATGTTTAGTTTTAGATTTCTTTGTTTTGTTATGCGTTCCTGGGGAAGTCCACCATTGGTCGTTGAAGGCGACTCTTGCAGTTATTGTTGCTTGCAACTTGCATGTGGTAGTATATAATTATAGAGGGTGCTTCTGTGTCGTGGGTGAATAGATTGGTGGAGGGCGTTAGTGTGCTGTGGGTGGGTGGACTGGGTGCTGGTGTGTGGATAGAGGGTGAATGGGAGTAGGGGTGGTGTTGTGCCATGGGTGGATGGATGGATAGAGGGGGTGTGGTGTTGTGCCGTGGGTGGATGGGAGTAGGGGTGGTGTTGTGTCGTGAGTGGATGGATGGATAGAGGGGGGTGGTGTTGTTCCATGGGTAGATGGATAGATAGAGGGTGGTGGCGTTTTGCCGTGGATGGATGGGAGTAGGGGTGGTGCTGTGCCATGGGTATGAGGGTGGATGGGAGTAGGGGTGGTGTTGTGCAGTGGATGGGTGGATAGATAGAGGGGGGTGGTGTTGTGTCGTAGGTGGATGGGAGTAGAGTGGTGTTGTGCCAAGGTTGTGCTGTGATGTGTTGCCTCGCTCAGTGGGACAACAGGAGGGCGGCTTTATGTATCCTCTCCTCCCCTCGCCATTTGACACTGTTGCCACCTGGCCTACTGCTGCCTCAACCAATCTCTGGGCGTCATGTATGTTCAGTTGCTTCTCTACACTGGTGACTATCCATTGGCTGCTAATTATTGTTTGTTTTGTCTGTTTTCATATGTTTGTTTTCAGTATCCCGGTTATTGTGATTTTTGTAGCTATATGTTCTCTGTTTCTATATGTATTCGACCAGTTCCTATGTTGCTCCTATCCTTGCCTTGCCAGCTGCTGTGTTTTCATTTCTGTATTTAATGCCACATTTCCCTGCCTTATGTCTGTGTCTGACTCACTGGCAGACACATATCACCGGTGACTGCCGGGTTCTCGAGCCAAAATGGTGAATGTTGGGCGTGGATGGGAGCGGTTGTGAGGCGAGGAGAGGAGCGGATGTGGGGCGTGGATGGGAGTGGATGTAGGACGTGGATAGTAGGGATGTGGGTCGTGGAAGGGAGCGGATGTGGGTCGTGGGAGGAGAGGAAGGGATGTGAGGGTTGTTAGTTAAGACCTTGGGTGACAGTGGGTGAATTCAGACTGTGGGTGGGTGAGGGCAGGTTAAGGCCTCGCCGTGAGGGAAGGTGGAGGAGAGACACACAGGGCCGTGAACAACCCTTGACCATACCTAAGGAAAGAGGGAGGAGCCGGGAGGAGACGCAAACGTTATGCTAATGAGTTCACTGAGCATCACTAAGGGGGACAGCAACGACAACCAAGGAACCAAAGTCGCCAGTTTATGCCAGAGATTTCCGTGTGAATATCAGTGTTAGTTGGCGAGTTAATGTTGTTTACAGTTGTGTTGAGGATAATTGTTACTTTCCACACTTAAAAAAAACAACTATAAAGGAACTCAAGTGAGACAAAACAATCAAGAACATGTGGCTTAATTAAGTATGTATAAAAATGTATTAGTTCCAAAGAGATCCTAGTCAGTTACTATGAATTAATGCTGCTTTCTCTCATCACTGATTCACGGTAGGTAGGCAGGAAGGCAGACAGACAAGCAGGCAGGCAGACAGGCAGACAGGCAGGCAGGCAGACATAAACACACACACACACACACACACACACACACATACATATAAGCAAGCGCACACTAATTAGACCAACCAGAGTGCCAGTAGAGCCAGTGGTAAAGTGGAGTTGGGAAGCGGATGAACTGGGATAGTTGAAATTAGTTACTAATTTGGTTGGTTACTTGGGTATGCAAGGTAGTTACTTCCTTCACACAATCACCAAAGGCACCTTCCTATGCTTTGTATTCCTATGAAGCAGAACAAGTCAACAACCAACATTTTTCTTCCATAACCACATATTTT
Organism: Petrolisthes cinctipes; assembly: GCA_033782935.1. Lineage (NCBI taxonomy): Eukaryota > Metazoa > Arthropoda > Malacostraca > Decapoda > Porcellanidae > Petrolisthes > Petrolisthes cinctipes. The sequence goes on along the minus strand of JAWQEG010005741.1, from coordinate 27,401 downwards.
TTTACTGAAAATAAATTAACCATAAGTATGTTATTACGAGTCAAATAACTAAATATATAATAGGAAAACGATAGTATATTCCACAAAATGTATACGTAAATAAAAAGATTGTAAAAAAGTTAGGGGATATTAATGATATGTATGAGTGCCTCGATACCGGTTAGCAAATAATGTACTAAGAAAGTCAACTCTTCATTTAATAAAAGAGGATCTTAAATATGCACGACATATAAATACATAAATACATAAATAATTTGATAAATGAATAACAAATTGAATAAACAAACTTCCTCCACACACACGTCAATACTGCACATCTGGACGTGTGAGAATTTTCCCTCAAACTTTCTCCGTGGCGAGTGAACCATTTGTGGGATGCAAGGATCATTGACACTAAGGGGAGATCCTACTCTTGTTGGGAGGTCTCTGATTTCCTCCAGACTAGGCCAGGAAACAGACGTCCTCAAGGGTACTAATAGGGGATCTGTTTCGTGGCATAGTTTGGAGGAATCAGAAACCAACTTCCAATTCACCAACAAGAGAATCACCCCGAGAACAGCTGTAGCCTACTCTTCCACGGTTGGGAATGAATGCAAGTAAGTTTACACACACTCAACCATCGAGTGGAGTAACTATGATGATGGCTTAGTCGGAACTCGGATCCCGTATTCTGAATTCGTAGTAACTTTTGATGGGCCATCTTCGGGTTTAATTAATGGAAGAAAGATATTGACCAATCTGAATGACAAAATAATCAAGCATCTAGGATTGATAATAATTCGAGCCTGACTAAAAACATCATTACTGGAGCCAACGTTTGACACAAGCTACCCCCCCAAAATAATATGTACTGTACAATTTCCAACACTTACTATAACTGGCACAGCGGAATGACAATGCTGACTGTACCGGATATAAGTGCTGGTAACTGTATTATTGCCCACAAGAATATTGGTACACACGCTGTTGTTTTCTAGGGTTTGCAGCATATAGAAAATGTAAGATTTACGTAACTGCAATACAACATTATTATTATGCCTCTTGTTTTGCAATCACCGAGTCACTTGGTAGACCATTCACTGCAGTACTTCCAGAATAATGAATGACCTCTCTTTCCATATAGCCTGTGTAAAGAATTCGTGTGGCCAACAGTACCTCAAACCAGGCTCTGCTAATAACCTCCCCTACACCCTTCCCACTCACCATCTGTTAGCATCATACCCACATAATACCTTCCTGGGACGCAACCTTAATAAAGCAACTTCTTTCTCCAACAGATATTACATTTTTTTGGCTGTAGTTGTGATTTTGTGTGTGTGTGTGTGTGTGTGTGTGTGTGTGTGTGTGTGTGTGTGTGTGTGTGTGTGTGTGGATATTGTTGCGGTGGTTGGAACTTTCATTATTGTAATTGCTGTTGCTGCTGCTGTTGTTGTTGTTGATGTTGTTGTTGTTGTTGTTGGTTGTGGTAGTGGTGGTGGTTGTGCTGTGGTAGAGAAAGTTTGTGCTGTGTTTGTTGTTGTTTTTGTCTTGATTATGATAATGGGTATAATATAGAGTTGATAATAATGAGGATTTTTACGCTAATTTTGTCTCGGTATTATTTGTGTCGAGGTTGATATTCTGATGGTTGATGTAAGGTGTGGTGCAAGAATATAATTATGTGTTGCAAACGTTGATGGTTACGATATTGATGATGTTGATGAAGACATTAAGTTAAGGGAGGTAACCTGTTGTGGGAAAATTGGAGTAAACAAAACCTTCCAAACTATGTCATAAAACACAAGGAAGAATTATGTTTCCTGGCATATAAGTTTTGACGAACCAGAAACCTCTTAATTTCCGACAGCAGGTTATTTCTCTTAAGTACCGTACCTTGTGATCGTGTATGAGAATTGGAGGCCTTCTGATTCCTCCCAACTTTGCCACGAAACACGCTCCTTCCCTATAGGTGGTGTTTCGTGGCAATATTTGAAGGACTCGTTTACTTCCAATATTCTGACTACATCACAGGGTTCCTTAATGCTACTGTTGTCCTTATCGCTGCTGCTGCTGCTGCTCCGGCTGCTGTGTATATATAGACCTATTGTTAACTAAGAGCATAATGGGATTCCACTACTCACAATAGGGGCTCCCAGTCTCCTATAGTTAAGGAGCTAAAGGGCCAGACGTTGATGGAAAGTAGATCCTCGGAGCTTCGCCAGTAAATAGAATGCCTCAGGTATAATAGGCATTGTGTTGTTATATAGTTTTAGAAGAATCAACCAGTGGCTTTCAATATACTCCATGGCATTACATTACACTTTTGGTACATTAGATAGAGCACCTTGACTCCTCCAAAGTATGCCAGGAAACAGGACCATACGAACAATAATTATACAGTAAATAGTGGCTGGCCTGTTGC